>JBCFYV010001622.1:25000-44929 GCA_039000515.1 Timema cristinae
GGCTATTTGACCCTTTGTTTAGCCTGAAGTTTTCCAGGTAATAGCCAACCAATCCCGCCTAACCTTCATTACAGGAATAGAAAAATAGAAAAACTCTCCAACCTCTTACTACCACCTCTTTCACTTGCCCTCCTCCCCCTTCCATGATAATCTCAGCCCTGTTGCCTAGCAATAGAATAGTACAAAGGACCATGTTGTCTACTGCCTAGCTTGAAACTGGTGAATTACAACTACCTCACTTCTGCCTTCCCAGTTCAAAAGATGGAGTGTTATTAATTGGTTTCAAGATGCAGATCATCGGCTTAAACGATTGTCCTATAATCAGCATCGGCCAAACCCTAAATTAAATACATCACATTAAAGATAATCTTTTACTGTAAGAGTGCTCAAATTCAAGTGCAATACACATGCGGAATTTTGACTTAGCCGTTTGTTATTCAAATATTAAAATACGATTGAGGGAAATATCAGAAATATTTCTTCACTTATTTTAAAGCCAATTTAAAGCATAGTAATTAAACGTTTTGACAAGGAATATTCTTAAAATGTTGGCTTTTAAAAAAGCTATTGTTCTTAAGGACACATATTTAAACACTTAAGGTTTAAATTTGTTGATTAATTTGTTACATTTAATAACAACAAGAAAACCACTGATGTTTCTGATGTTTAAGGGTAGTTTTTTTTACCTGTGAGAACATCAAATGTTAAAGTCATAACTAACCACAGATATCATGTGATGTGCTTTCAAGACTATTCCAATGTATCTTAAAAGCATGTTTTTTGCTAGGTTTTTCTATTAATTTGTATAATTTTTTTAGGTACTGGAGCAATTTTCAATAGTTATGTTTACAGAGCAGAAAAAAGTTACACTCAAAGGAAAGGAGGACAGATGGGGTTCATCTTTTTTATAAAAAAAACCCAGCAAGTTTTTATATTTTAACATGGGCCTGCTTGATAGAGAGCATACACCCAACCACCTCACCCCCACCATCATCAATATTTTTACTTTAGGGGAAAGTGTCCCTCAATAATTATGGTTTGTTTATCTATGTCACCACCTTAAAACATATTTGAGGAACAGTACATGTCTCAAATTAGGGGTGGACTGGAATACCGGGACACTAGTGGGCCGGTTTTATTTGGACTGCTCAACTACTTTATTAAGCTATTCATTAAATTCAAAAAGATTGTTTTGATAAAGTTTTAATCATAATTCCCAGTTAGTTGATCTTAGGGTGTCCATGATAGATAGTTTGTGGACATATTAGATTACATTAAATATAAAACGGCCCTGTTTGGTGTTGTTTATAAACACCCTTTTTAAGCCAAACATTACATAATTTAATGGCTAAGGAATGTTGGAAATATCATAAAATTAAGATGGTAAAGACTTAAAATATTGACCGCATAAATTGTTTAAAATAAATCAAATTTAAAGTTTAATCAGAGTTAATGATGATAATAATAAGTCATAAGGACAAATAAAAACCACCCGCCTCAGTGACCCCATAGTCTAATGCATCACTATCGTGTTAGACTGGCCTGCTGAGGACGGGGAGATTGGGGTTCGAGTCCCAGTCGGGTCCACTGAGTGTGATTTTTTCCTAATCTTTTCCCATTCTCCTTCCACACAAATGCGGGTGGAATATCTCTAAAATGTTTCCTTCTTCATCCTTACCCCATTAGAGTAATTACCATATATGCGTATAGCTTGAAAAGGCAGTAAATCGCGATGGTAAAAAAAAGTGAAAACTAATAAAAATTACAAAGACAATATAGTTAACATTTATAAAAGATTTAAATTAGCATATAACATTCACTTTTGTCGAGTTATAAAATAAGTAAAGAAATTACTAATGAAAATTAAAATTGCAAGTATACAATTATGAAAAGAAAGACATTGAAAAGTGAAGAACTGTAGTTGGAGAATTTATTGAATTATAAATGAATCAAGAGTAAGTGAGAGAATTTATTTTTAGGGAAGATGAATTTTAAAGTTAAAAGAATGTATAAT
Source organism: Timema cristinae (assembly GCA_039000515.1). NCBI lineage: Eukaryota > Metazoa > Arthropoda > Insecta > Phasmatodea > Timematidae > Timema > Timema cristinae. The sequence goes on from JBCFYV010001622.1 coordinate 27,015, forward strand.
AGACTATGCAATTATTACTTATTCATTATTTTAACATGCCTTAATAAAATTAATTTCGAGAATATTTTCTAAATATTTGGTAAAATCATTGTATCTATACAAGTAGCAAGTGAAGGATACTTTTACCAACTTTAACATTTAAAAAATAGACTCCCTACTATTGTAGAACACATTAAAAGAAATGTTTCCCATGACAGTACAAAGTAAAAGCTGTTGTTTTAAGTGGACTGAATATTAAGCCAAATATTTAAAGGCTAATATTATATTCAGCTAAATTTATGTTATATAAGAAGTAATTATAAAGAATATAATTAATAACATGTATCACCCCCAAAGTTGACAATAATGTGTGTCTCGAAAAGATTCCCCCCAAGTTTGGATATAAAATGGGTGTGTATGTCCCCAAAGAGAAATTGAAATGTCAGGCACATCCGTATATTTTAATGAAATGCAAATGAACAAGCATTATACTGCCATTTGTGACTAATTTTTTTCATGATTATTTATATACTAATTAAAATGACTTTATGAACAATAAAATTAGGATTTGTTTATTTTGATTTCATAAAGAAATTATGTTTGTATTGATCAGTTAAACTTAGATATGTAACGGTTGCAATATCAAGATTATGTAAAAATTGTTCAGAGCAAAGCTTTATAAAAAAATTAGTAATAAAGTAGTATAGTTTTTAGTTTAAACCACATATATTAGAAAATTAGTGAACTTTTTCCACAATTCAGAAAAAAAAAAAGTTTTGGCAGTTTGTGGTTATTGAATAATAGTGGAATATTAACAAAAATAAGTGTAACATTTTAAGAAAGAACATGAGTAAACTTAATAATCCGTTAATGTAGTACACTATTGCTGAGTAAACACATTGGTCAGACAATCAAAAGCTGGTAAACAAACAAAAAAAATTAACAGAGGATATGCGAAGTTTTAGTTAATGTGGGGAGAAGTGTGGAAGGATATTAATGTTTGAGATTAAGGAACATAAAAAAAAAAGCTTAAAATAATTTTAGAAGATAATACTACTAATTTCGCTATTCAAGGCCTTATATCTCGAAAAAAAGGACAAGAAGAGATACTTTTAATTATATGGTTTGATAAAGAACTGTTTTTTGTATAAAACCCACCCTTTATGGACGTGACAGAAATTCTGGAATAGTCGCTGGAGCACATAAAACATAATGCTTTTTTAGATGATAATTCCATTCATTTCCCTATTTAAAGCCTTACATCTTGAAAACAAGGAGGAGAAGGGATACTTTTAATTATATGGTTTGATAGAGAACTGTTTTTTTGTATAAAACCCACTCTTTATGGACGTGACAGAAATTCTGGAATAGTCGCTGGAGCACCTAAAATATAATGCTTTTTTAGATGATAGTTCCATTCATTAACCTATTTAAGGCCTTATATCTCGAAAACAAGGACGAGAAGGGATACTTTTATTTATATGGAGTGAAAGAAAAAATTTTTATGTATTAAATACACCATTTGTGGACGTGACAAAAATTCTGGACTAGACGCTGGAACGCCTTAAACGGAAAGACCACTCGTAAAATGTAGCTATTTCCATATTTAAGGACTTATATCTCGAAAACAAGGACGAGAAGTGTTACTTTTATATATATGGGGTGAAAGAAAACTGTTTTCTGTATAAAACTCATCATTTGTGGACGTGACAAAAATTCTGGATTAGACGCTGGAACGCCTTAAACGGAAGGACCACTCGTAAAATGTAGCTATTTCCATATTTAAGGACTTATATCTCGAAAACAAGGACAAGAAGGGTTACTTTTATATATATGGGGTGAAAGAAAACATTTTTCTGTATAAAATCCACCATTTGTGGACGTGACAAATATTCTGGGATAGACGCTGGAACGCCTTAAACGGAAGGACCACTCGTAAAATGTAGCTATTTCCATATTTAAGGACTTATATCTCGAAAACAAGGACAAGAAGGGTTACTTTTATATATATGGGGTGAAAGAAAAATTTTTCTGTATAAAACCCACCATTTGTGGACGTGAAAAAAATTCTGGGATAGACGCTGGAGCACCTTAAACATAAGGCTATTTTAGAAGGGAATACTACTCATTTCCCTATTTAAGGCCTTATATCTCGAAAACAAAGACGAGAAGGGATACTTTTATTTATATGGAGTGAAAGAAAACATTTTTCTGTATAAAACCCACCATTTGTGGACGTGACAAAAATTCTGGGATAGACGCTGGAGCACCTTAAACATAAGGCTATTTTAGAAGGTAATACTACTCATTTCCCTATTTAAGGCCTTATATCTCGAAAACAAGGACGAGAAGGGATACTTTTATTTATATGGAGTGAAAGAAAACATTTTTCTCTATAAAACACACCATTTGTGGACGTGACAAAAATTCTGGACTAGACGCTGGAACGCCTTAAGCGGAAGGACCACTCGTAAAATGTAGCTATTTCCATATTTAAGGACTTATATCTCGAAAACAAGGACGAGAAGGGTTACTTTTATATATATGGAGTGAAAGAAAACTGTTTTCTGTATAAAACCCACCATTTGTGGAAATGACAAAAATTCTGGAATAGACGCTGGAGCACTTTAAACATAAGGCTATTTTAGAAGGTAATACTACGCATTTCCCTATTTAAGGCCTTATATCTCGAAAACAAGGAGGAGAAGGGATACTTTTATTTATATGGAGTGAAAGAAAACATTTTTCTGTATAAAACCCACCATTTGTGGACGTGAAAAAAATTCTGGACTAGACGCTGGAACGCCTTAAACGGAAGGACCACTCGTAAAATGTAGCTATTTCCATATTTAAGGACTTATATCTCGAAAACAAGGACGAGAAGTGTTACTTTTATATATATGGGGTGAAAGAAAACTGTTTTCTGTATAAAACTCATCATTTGTGGACGTGACAAAAATTCTGGATTAGACGCTGGAACGCCTTAAATGGAAGGACACTCGTTAAAATGTACTATTTCCATATTTAAGGACTTATATCTCGAAAACAAGGACGAGAAGGGTTACTTTTATATATATAGGAGTGAAAGAAAACTGTTTTCTGTATAAAACCCACCATTTGTGGAAATGAAAAAAATTCTGGAATAGACGCTGGACACTTTAAACATAAGGCTATTTAGAAGGTAATACTACTCATTTCCCTATTTAAGGCCCTTTTATCTCGAAAACAAGGACGAGAAGGGTATACTTTTATTTATATGGAGTGAAAGAAAACATTTTTCTGTATAAAACCCACCATTTGTGGACGTGAAAAAATTTGGACTAGACGCTGGAACGCCTTAAACGAAGGACCACTCGTAAAATGTAGCTATTTTCCATATTTAAGGACTTATATCTCGAAAACAAGGACGAGAAGTGTTACTTTTATATTATATGGGGTGAAAGAAAACATTTTTCTGTATAAAACTCATCATTTGTGGACGTGACAAAAATTCTGGATTAGACGCTGGAACGCCTTAAATGAAGGACCACTCGTTAAAATGTAGCTATTTCCATATTTAAGGACTTATATCTCGAAAACAAGGACGAGAAGGGTTACTTTTATATATATGGAGTGAAAGAAAACTGTTTTCTGTATAAAACCCACCATTTGTGGAAATGACAAAAATTCTGGAATAGACGCTGGAAGCACTTTAAACATAAGGCTATTTTAGAAGGTAATATTACTCATTTCCCTATTTAAGGCCTTATATCTCGAAAACAAGGACGAGAAGGGATACTTTTATTATATGGAGTGAAAGAAAACATTTTTCTGAATAAAACCCACCATTTGTGGACGTGAAAAAATTCTGGACTAGACGCTGGAACGCCTTAAACGGAAGGACACTCGTAAAAATGTAGCTATTTCCATATTTAAGGACTTATATCTCGAAAACAAGGACGAGAAGGTTACTTTTATATATATGGGGTGAAAGAAAACATTTTTCTGTATAAAACTCATCATTTGTGGACGTGACAAAAATTCTGGATTAGACGCTGGAACGCCTTAAATGGAAGGACCACTCGTAAAATGTAGCTATTTCCATATTTAAGGACTTATATCTCGAAAAACAAGGACGAGAAGGGTTACTTTTATATATATGGGGTGAAAGAGAACTGTTTTCTGTATAAAACCCACCATTTGTGGAAATGACAAAAATTCTGGAATAGACGCTGGAGCACTTTAAACATAAGGCTATTTTAGAAGGTAATACTACTCATTTCCCTATTTAAGGCCTTATATCTCGAAAACAAGGACGAGAAGGGATACTTTTATTAAATGGACTGAAAGAAAACATTTTTCTGTATAAAACCCACCATTTGTGGACGTGACAAAAATTCTGGACTATACGCTGGAACGCCTTAAACGGAAGGACCACTCGTAAAATGTAGCTATTTCCATATTTAAGGACTTATATCTCGAAAACAAGGACGAGAAGGGTTACTTTTATATATATGGGGTGAAAGAGAACTGTTTTCTGTATAAAACCCACCATTTGTGGAAATGACAAAATTTATGGAATAGACGCTGGAGCACTTTAAACATAAGGCTATTTTAGAAGGTAATACTACTCATTTCCCTATTTAAGGCCTTATATCTCGAAAACAAGGACGAGAAGGGATACTTTTATTTATATGGAGTGAAAGAAAACATTTTTCTGTATAAAACCCACCATTTGTGGACGTGACAAAAATTCTGGACTAGACGCTGGAACGCCTTAAACGGAAGGACCACTCGTAAAATGTAGCTATTTCCATATTTAAGGACTTATATCTCGAAAACAAGGAAGAGGAAGGTAACTTTTATATTTATGGGGTGAAAGAGAACTCTTTTTTGTATAAAACCCACCATTTGTGGAAATGACAAAAATTCTGGAATAGACGCTGGAGCACTTTAAACATAAGGCTATTTTAGAAGGTAATACTACTCATTTCCCTATTTAAGGTCTTATATCTCGAAAACAAGGACGAGAAGGGATTCTTATATTTATATGGAGTGAAAGAAAACATTTTTCTGTATAAAACCCACCATTTGTGGACGTGACAAAAATTCTGGACTAGACGCTGGAACGCCTTAAACGGAAGGACCACTCGTAAAATGTAGCTATTTCCATATTTAAGGACTTATATCTCGAAAACAAGGACGAGAAGGGTTACTTTTATATATATGGGGTGAAAGAAAATATTTTTCTGTATAAAACCCACCATTTGTGGACGAGACAAAAATTCTGGGATAGACGCTGGAGCACCTTAAACATAAGGCTATTTTAGAAGGTAAATCTACTCATTTCCCTATTTAAGGCCTTATATCTCGAAAACAAGGACGAGAAGGGATACTTTTATTTATATGGAGTGAAAGAAAACATTTTTATGTATAAAACCCACCATTTGTGGACGTGACAAAAATTCTGGACTAGACGCTGGAACGCCTTAAACGGAAGGACCACTCGTAAAATGTAGCTATTTCCATATTTAAGGACTTATATCTCGAAAACATGGACGAGAAGGGTTACTTTTATATATATGGCGTGAAAGAGAACTCTTTTTCTGTATAAAACCCACCATTTGTGGACGTGACAAAGATTCTGCACTAGACGCTGGAACTTCTTAAACGGAAGGACCACTCATTTAATGCAGAATCATTTCTGGACTAGACGGTAATTCTATAACAGAGCATTCTTTGTAATATTTTTTGAACTATTTATAGGATCTATTTTTTAGCGTATTCTTTTGGTCTTTCTTAGAACTAGTAAAATACTTTAGTTACTCAGTCATTATGTTGCAAGTCTGGTCAACTCCCCAAAATAACCAGATTAAACGGTTATGTGGATGTGGAATAGTTCGGTCTCGTTTAATCATTCGGTATCTAAAGTTAAATACAGTGTATTAAATGATAAGATGCTTAGGGCCTACTCATTATTCCCAAAATATTCATAATAAAACTATAAATATTTTTCCTTTATAGCTATAAGAAGAGTAATAATGGGAAAATAACCATACTATATTAATATTGACATGTTGGTTACTATAAATATATATAAATGTATTGCATACTATTTAGTAGCTCTGTGCTTTGCATGAGCGTTTTGGTACAAATTTAATATGTAACTTAGTTTGTTCTGTGGAAGAGTTTTAATCCAATTGTGGGTGACCTGGCGGTCTTGGGGTAAAGTGTCAGACTTTTGTGCTGAGGGTCCGGGGTTCAATACCCGGTCCTGGTACAGATTTATGTTTGCCAATCCCTTCCTTCACCTCTGACAAGACATGTAGTAATCACATCTTGTGAATGTGTAGAATGCCAGGCCCCCACTGTGGTTCGGATCCCACGTTAAACTGTAGGTCCTCCATTTCATCTCACAATTAACTTAACATTATACAGCGTAAGTGTGTACAACCCGAACGGGTAGTAAGACGCGGTGCTAATAATAATCCATTTGTGAAATATTTAGAACAGCTTTAAAGACGTGATTGTCATGTAATTAAATTCATTTTTAAAGCTCTACTAAACTATTTATGCTTTAAAACAAAATTAAAAATCAACTTTAAAACTTAACAAACATATCTGCCTAATGCCACCATAACTAAACACTATCATTTAAGTTAAATTGTCTTGCTATGAAAACAAATGTTTCAAAAGTAGCCACAAGGTAGCTCTAGCAGCAGTGTGCTGTGTGAAAAGTATTACGTATGCAACATATGCACTTTAGGGCACCAGAAACATATTTGAATAAAGTGTGCAGTAAAGTGTACAAGTGTGTAATGTACAGTCCGTTCAGACACAGCCTAGGTATATATTAGAATTATCTAATTAAGTGTCGTCGCTTTGCGATCCATCCCTGTCATGGTCTAGGATGTGGAGAATCGCAGTTGCATCAAGGGGTACATTTGACGCCTTTGCATCTTTCAACCCAAACAATGCCCCAATCTGATTGACATATCTGATAGTATCCATCTGGATTCCTTTTAATTTCGAAGCCCAACAATGCCGAATGTCACCCAGATACGGCAACTTGAATTCTGATAAGAGTCTTACTCGTCAATTGTTTCATGCAGTTTGCTCGTTACAATCAAGTCATCAATGTAAATGAGTATAAAGCCCCACCTACCTACGTTATAATTGGTCATCAGCCGTGCCTTGGCCGAAACATGACTCTGAGTACAAAGAGTATATTGTTAAATGTATGTATTTCATTGTTATTACTACACACTCAAGTAGACGGCAAATCGATTGATTCTAAGAAGAGCCTTTATCAATAATGATAAACTAGAATATTATAAAAATAGACAACACTCGCTACAATGACAAGTGAAATGTAGAAACAGAAATATTAACTAACTTTGTGTTGACTAACCTGGTTTGCGCTATAATGTTGACTCATGATCATGTCTGGGGGTGGTGTCATCATGTCGAATTGAAATTAAATTGTTTATCTGATAAATAATAATGGACATTTTAAATTTATTTATGTATGAATAGTTAGGTTAAGTTCGCTGAGTAAGAACCATACTAATTATATAAATTAGAGTTATAAGATTTGAAAGTTAGGTTTATACCCTAATAACTATTTTAAATATTAATTAGGGTCTTTATATTTATGACATAATTTATCTTTTACATTTGGGTGTGGCATTTTAAGTCAAATTACTTCACTTGTGATTGAAACTGTGCGAGTTTGCTTCGTACTGTCATTAGTTGATGTTCAAGAGTTTTTAAACAGGACAAAAAGGCAGTTGTCCTGCATTATCACTTTACATTATTGGACATTGTTTCTGACCGTCACGTTGAGTTTGGAATTGAAGAAGAAATTTATAAAATGCTACATTTGGAACAGAAACTTGGTCTCTTAGGAAGATGGAACAGAAATACTTAGAGAGCTTTGAAATGTGCTGGAGAAGACTTGAGAAGATCAGGTGGACAGACAGGCTGACACATGAGAAGTTCTAAGAATAGTGGGTGAGAAGAGAACCATTTTGGATGTGATTCTTCGGTACAAAGCAAACTGGATCAGACAGATCGCACAACACCATGGAAGGAAAGGTTGAGGGAAAGAGGAGCTTAGGAAGGAGGATTCAAATACTAGATAACTGAAGGAAAGAAGAAAATTCAGGGAGCTAAAGGAAGAGGCAGAGGACAGGGCGGGCGCATTGTTTATATTTTTTTATATAAAATTAATTGTGTGTACTGACAAATTGTGTTTTATTTGATAAAAGGAATGTACCTGTCGGGAGACAGAACACCTAATAATAATAGCAGTGTTTCTTCACAGTTTTATTATACATTTCCTAGCCATTGAGCACTAATTCATTTTACTATTTAGTTTTTCCATTAGATATTTTTATAGGCACACTATTATTTATGTTGTCTATTATTTTTGACCTTGATATAATTCACAATCTCGCTATATAATCTGGGTGGTGAGTAGTGTTATTTATATGGGAGACCCAAAGTTGTTCACATTTGGGACTAAAGTTGTTCTTTCTAGGCTGTATTGTGTTGTACGGCCACACAGCATAGCGTGTTTGTCGCAGCGACCTGGTCGCAACTATGTGGGGAATCTTAGATCAGGAATGGCCACACTTTTTTATCTAAGGATCTATTCCACAGATAGAAAATTCTTTCCGATCTACTAAAGAACCATAGGGAGTTTAAGTGGTAAAAAGTTAATAACCTATTTTATGTTTTAATAGTTAAATTATATTGCATATAAGAACTTATAGTACTTTCACACACTGAAAATGAATTTTTCATCAAACCACATTATACATATAATTTTCCTTGTCAAACACTTGACCTTGAAGTTGATGCATGACACCGCATAATCTTGGGATGGTTTGTTGAATGATAATTCATAATTAATTTGTCATAAATGAAGGCAGGATTGTAAATAGTCGTCATACAACTTTGATATTTTGATTTTATAATCTTCATTTGAGAAAATCTGCAAACCCTCTCTTTCATTTTCGTTCTCTAAATCTTTTTTATTCGATCAACGAGGTGATCAACCAAACTAGTAGCCATGGTCAACTGGTAGACTGTGATTGACTGTTTGTCCACCTCTGTTTTAGATATTGAGAAGTGCAATTTTTTTTTTCGTAGTTTTATATTACTTTGTTATCCATGTGTGTAGGCCTCTCAAGATATAACGTGTGTGTTTGTAATATCGACATATCACAGACACAACATGGAGGAAAATACATTCGCTGTCAAGATTGAACCAAAAAATGACATGGAATACAGTGAATATAATCTTCATCAAGATGCTAAGTTGATAATGGAGGTATGAAATGGTCAAATTCTAATTACTATCACTAATCTTTTCTTCTTAGCAATGAATAACTTTTTTTTTTCTGTTTGTCGTATCTTTTGAAGCCATTGTGATATTTACACAAATGTTGTAAAGATAAGGTAGATGGAATCTCTAAGAACAAGGAATGTACCTGTACTTGGATTTGTGGGTGGACAGGGTTCCTACACATCATGGAAAACCTGGCATTTTAAAATATTTCTTCCATCTTTACCTGGAATTTTCTAGGTTATTCTGGAAATTTCTTTGTCCCCCCTTTTTTTAAACAGGTCAGTAAATTACTATTATAATAATTAGATAACCTTTATTATATTTGTAACTAAGAAATAAAAGGTAATTAAAACCTAATTAATATAACTGCTATTTACGAGCGATTTAAATTTATCTGGGATATTTAACATGCATTTTCTAAACCAGTTGATTATATTTTCACATGACTTATAAACTAACTTATATTTAGAACAGACACAACATCCAGTCCCCGACTGTTAAACTCATCACTGTGAAAGGATAACCCACATTTCACCAATGATTATTTGCAAGTGAGTTTATGTTTGGTTTTAATTATTTAAATAACTCGTGTCATGGAATACAATTTAAAAAAAAGTGTGAAATGATGCAGGTGTATGTGAGTTGTGAGCCTGTATAAAATAAAATATGTAATAATGTGTATTTTGCCAAGATTATTTTATACACTTGTCCTGGAGGAATTTTAGAGAATCCTTAAAATATCCTGGAATTTTTTTTTGTGATTTTGTGTAGGAGCACTGGTGGAAAACCATTGGTAAAAAATCACCTAAATACACCCATCCGAGATTTGAATCTCAGCGCTGGCCAAACTCTGGCCCAACCATCACATATATTTATGTAGCCCACAATCTATAACTTTCTATCTATGAAAAAAAAAGTCCTAAAATACTGGAGTTATAATATAGATTATTATATGTAAGAATATACAATTTCTACTCAACACAAATCAACAAGTGACTCTTTAACTTATAACGATAAACCTATACAGTAATCCAGATGTAAGAGAATTACAATGTTATCAGGAAATATGTACATTTTACAATTCTCTTGATTCTGATAAATTAATACCCATTACTCTCATAAGTTGTGTTTTATTGGAGGGTCACTAACATTTTTTGGCTGTCACTTTTTTATGTTGTCTCAATTGTTTATATGTATAAAATAAATTGTGTCTACTGAAAAATTGTAATTTATTTGATTGTCTGTTATTATATTTAAACTTCAGCCCAAAAAATTGCTTGGACCTGTTATCCATGCTTATTCAAACAATGTTTGTTGGTAATAGCGATGTAAGTAGAAATTTACAAAAAATACAAGTAATATTTCAATGGTGCTTTGTGTTTACTTCAATATTTAATTTAAAATTTACTATACTAGTATATTTTTCAACACTTTAAGTTTCACTTATATATTTTTGAAACAGGTTTCTTTAACTTACTAGACACATATTTTGTAATTTTTTTATATGTATATTTAGTTACAATAGCCATTGGTGTAGGGAGAATTTAATTTTGGGGGGCGGGGAGTCGGGAGGGTTCAAAATCATAGGTAAATGTATGACATGACTTACTATTAAGCCCTTAGAAATAAGAACATTTTTATTTGTGTAATAAGGAATGGAGGTGCAAGTAATAAAAAAAAGTTTTTTTGGGAACTTTCAACCCTCCTTATCCCCATTTAATGTTATAAAATTGTATGGTCATAGAAGGTATTTGAAATGGTTCTTGCCTAGATTATTTTTAAAATTATATTCCTTTATAAACTTTTGAAACGGGTCTTCCACATACACTTGTTTAGAAATCGAATGTCTTAGAAGTCAATTCGAGTGGACCTGGCTTGGATTGGAAACAATATTAGTTTTGTTTGAAGATAATGGGAGTGGACCCTTTCCTATGAGTATTACTTTTAAAAATAATATGGAAATTTGTTTGAAAATTAAATGCCTCTCTAAGCTATTTGGAGTGGTCTTTCCTTGGCAAATTTTTGAAAAGTGAATCAGTGTTTCTCTAAGTTATTTTAAGTTTCTATCGTTAAGCTTCATATTAAAATCTTAGGAAAATGATGGTTGAACTCCATAAACCCTTGATCCCCTCCCTACCCCACATTAAAAGTAACTTCTAAAAACTATTATTTATTTTCTTACCCACTTTTAGACTGAACTTGATATGCCAATAAAATCAGAGGTGGTTTTTAAAGAGGAACTGCTCCACAACCACCAGCTAGAATATGGAACCAATTCAACATTAATCCCGTCTATTAAAGAAGAACTTGATGTTCCAATAAACTCAGAGGTAGTTTTGAAAGAGGAAGTGATTGACAACCAACAATTAGAGTATGGACATGTAGCGGAGTTCCCATCTGCTAAAGAAGAACTTGATGTGAGTAACTCTGGTCTGCCATTCGGGGAAAACTGGGAATTTGAAGTGGATGGGAAAAACGAGAATAATTTGGGAATTTGGTAAATTAAAAAAAAAGTAAAAAATAGGAAAATGTTGTTTTATCAAAATGTGAAATATGATATTCACTAAATCAGTAAATTTTTCTAGTTTCTAGTAAAATATGTTAATACAAATAAAACACATGTTTATTTGAATTTTAAAACTTATCATTATTCATAAACAAATTAATAAAAAAAGTAGGGGGGCGGGCTAGGGGGTAGAAGGTTGTGACATACTTTTAATCCCGAAATTTTATGAAATGATCTGGGTAAATCGGATAAAAAGTCAGGAATTTCATTGGTCAAGTTGAGTAGACAACCATAACTTGTAAGAAACACTTGGATAAAAAAGTAACAATTTAGGAAGGGGAAGAGGGGTTGTCAAGGCCTTTTATTTCAATTCAAATTGGGCCAATCAAAATATATTATATAGTCTCTTATCATTTTCAAAGCTAGAATATTTTTCTTGTGTTTTTTTGTTGAGATAAAAGATTATATTATGTATATTAAACATTATTAGAACATGTAATTAAAGTAGTAACTTAAAAACCTTAAATCAAATGCAAATAACAGCATAGAATTATCGCAAACTGAAAATAAAAGTGTATTTTAGATGTCAAATGTAAATTCTTTAAATTCCTAACGAGGAGCATTTCACTGTTTTAAAACTTTGTCGTTCAGTTCTTTTCTCAGCAGCAAATTAAATTATGATAATTACTAATATCATTATAAATATATTTGGGCTCTAAGATTGTTTGATTTTTTTAAATGATACCCATTGCAGTTTGAGTCTAATTTATTAATATTGAAGGTGTTTGGGTTAAATACCCATCTTTAGTAACCAAAAACTATTAATTGGCAACTTATATTCTCTCCAGAGATGGGCAAAAACGTTCTATTAGATTCACTGGATCTGGTTCAATTCAGTGATTCGTTCATTTTGACCCATTAACCATTTATTCATCTTTTAAGGCTAGTTTTTATTTAAATGTAGTTAAAACAATGTTATTTTTCCTTAGCATGATTTAAATTGTGAATAAAAAGATAAGTTTACTGTTTAAAAATGGCACCTTTTTTTTATTATACTTTTTTTTAATACACCACTTATTTCTGTATAATATTAAAATTTTATAAACAAATTATGATGGAATGCTTTGTAGAATCACACAAACCTACGCTATGGTATACTTAAATCACAATTCACAAAAATATTACAATTGTTAAAAATATAAACAGTTGACAAAAGAATATTACAATGATTAAAATCTATGAAAATACCTTACAAGGCAAACATTTTATCACAATGATTTAAGATTGAAACAAATATATTAAACTAGATTTTATTATTAAAAACTGCACTGATATCAAGATGTGATTAAAATGTTCTGTAAAGTTGACAAATGAATGAAAGCGATAGAAAATTGGTGACCGACTGAACCTCCCTGATCACTCACTGATCTGTTCAATAAACGAATTACCGATAATGAGAGAAGACACGATGAACGACTAGCTTTCCGCTCACTCGTTGATCCATCCAATCTACGAATGAACGAGAATGAGAGAAGACACGATGAATGACTAGCTTTACGCTCACTCGTTGATCCATTCAATCTACTAATGAGTGCTAAATGAACGGTATAAACTCAACTGATCTTGGTCCATTGTTAGGACGAATGAACGAGAATGAGAGACTTTTGGTGAGTTGGTGGACTGCCTTGCAAAATACCAATGATTTGAAGAGGAACGTGTGAGAGCAATGTGCTGATAACCAAGGTTAGCCAAGCTGAACCAAACATTAAACATGAACGACGGCTCATTTAAAACCAAGATCCAGATCTTTCAATTATTTTTACTGTTTCGTCATATTTGAGATTCGATTCCGTCTTTCATGAACGACACAATAACTAATTCTCTAATACCTCTCCCAGGCCTCAACAAGAGATTTTTTCTTAATAAAAAAAAGTTATATGAAAGGTTCATTAACTGCACTTATGAGTGAGAGAAAATTACCCAATTTAAAACTTAGATTTTGAATTTGTGTCATGGGAATACTCTATGCTTAATTGGCTCAAAAAAAATAAAAATTAATAGATTTTAAAAATTAATTAAATGTATTTTTGCAAGAATTTGTGTCAGGGGGAAATCCCTTTAAATTGGCTCTGAAAAAACAATATAAATAATAAATTTATAAATTAATTATAATTAATATTGATATTTTTTATAACAATTTAAATGTTTTTTTTTTTAATTTTTTTTTCAAATTCCAACTACACCTGTCTTACAATTTTCCATCGTAATAATATAGAACTTTTATATATAATAGGTCCTACATTTTTTTTAAAAATATTCTCCCTGACTTTTCCCTGACTTTCCCTGACTATTTTCCCAATTTCCCTGACCAATTTTTTAAAAATTCCATTATAATTTTAACGGTACATACACGTAAAAATTTAATTTAAAAAAATTTTTATTTCGCCTCCTCCTCCCCCTTACAGCCGACCTTGCCTCACCTCTCAGGAAAAATTAAGAAAGCAGACACTTGCCAATCAGTTGAGGGAAAATGAGGAAAAATAATCCTATAAAAAAATTTTACAAATTTGATTCCCTTTGGTATCATGTGCAGAAAATGTATTAAATAAAGGCCCTAAAAACAACTAAAATTTTGGTATCATAAAAGTTTTATTTTACCTAAACTGACATTTCCTGAACTGAATATTTACAACGGAACTCGTTTTTTCAATTTTCATTCTCAAGTCAATTTTATTTTTATTAAAATTACACTAAGTCAAAAATAAGAAACTATTTTATAATTAATAAAGTGAACCCTTTGCTTCTTCTTCATTCTTGCAACTCCACGTCTTTTTGCTTCTCGTTTCTCTTCAGTTGCCATCATTAATTTTTTTTTTTCCCCTTCAAACTTTAACTTGTAATCTAATTTCCTTTTTTTTTTTCTCCCTTCTTTTGTCTTTTTCACTTTTTCTTGTTTTTCCCTCCTAATATTCATATAGCGTTCCGAGCACCTCTCACGTAACCAAATTTTTTTGCTAATTTGTTTTTTTTAAAATCCCCCGCTTTTTGTACTCATCATGAAGGGACCTTGCAATGCTGTCTTTTCATGCATTTTTTAAACCATAAAGATTATTGACGAAAAACCACCTTCAACCAGTTGCATTCCCATGCACAAAAAAGGGAAAATTTTTATTATTTCCCAATTGTTTGTATTGCTTCTCCATTAGAAAGCCCATAAATAGGTCAAGTCCACTTCATCACTAAACGATCACAAGGAGAAATATTTCTGAAGCTCAATTTTTTGGGGTTCAAAAAGCAAGTATTCTTTTTTGGGTTTTTACCCAAACACATTTATATTTTGGCAGGTTGAGTTCCCCCAAAAGAAAAGAAAACTTTTCTGGGCCATTGATTTAATTTTAATAACAAAAGGGATCCAATGAAAAAAACCTCTCACAGCTTTTGTTTTAAGGACTTTTTTCTTGTAGTTTTGCAATCAGGGGGTTTTAACAACTGCGGCACTCATGAAAAATTCTAATTTTTGTCTTTCTTACGTGACGCATTTCTCCTAAAAAACGTTTTTTTGAAAATCCATATCAATTTTTTTCAAAGGGATCAAATTTTTTTCTGATTTTTTTGTGCAAAGACAGTACTTTGGCCCCGTCACTTCTAAATCTTTTTTCACAAAACGATCAAAAGGGGATCTTAGAAGTTTCCTACACTTAAAAAAGATAGGGGAGTCTTTGGGTTTTGATGTTGGAACCTTGCGGGAAAAGGCGACATTCACGCAATTGTCTTGCAGAACCTAGTTTACACTTTGGGAAGGGATCACGGGCTCTCTTTCAGTGTCTCTACGGGTTTTGTTTTAGGAATTTTGCTTTTTAAAAACTTAAAAACAGGTCCCAAATTTGTAATCCCTTTGAAAGCACTTTCGCTTCTCTAACCAACCACACCACAGAATTTAAGGGAAAATTTGTACACCCGCAACGGGTGAACAATGCCGACGGCGGGAGATCATGAACAGTATACATGTGACGAAAAAAACTACTTAATCCCAATCAACAGACTCTACCCTGTTCTCAAGGAACCATGAACAACATGAAACCCACATGTTCCCAGATTTAAAACTACATACTTCATTGTCTGTTACAGATTGAGGTGTTTTCCGAAAAGTGTTTTTTAAAAATTTAAATTGAAATTTTGGGGGTCCATTGCATTTATCAACTTAAGGGGAAGAAGAAATACCATCCAAAATCTTCATAATTCTTCAGCATGCTCCTATCGAAAAAACACTGTTAAACGACTGATACTTTATGATTTTCCTTGTCCCAAATCTAATTACAAATTTCCCTTTGCCTCTTTGAATAACTTTATTCAATCCTCTCAAACAAATTACAAAGTTTTACAGATTTTTTGGCGGTCCATAAATTATTATGAAAAATGGGCCAAGCCATGCACAAAGAATATCAGCCTTTTCTCCACCAAAGGGGGAAAAGGGATTGGGAAGGAACAAATCGGAAACATCAAATTTAAAAATTGTACTTTAAAAAAATTGCAAAAGAATTGAAAACATTTTTTGTCAACAATTGCATAGCCCAAATGACTTCCGCCTTTGTTTATCACTTTTTTAAAAAAAAAGTGTTAAGGTTTCTTTAGGGACTAACTAATTTTCCCTTTTCAAAGCTTCCTTCTGCACTTTTTCATTTTCATGAAACAGAAAACTCTTCGAGCAACCCAGAATCATCATAGGGAAATGGCCTTTTGTTTTCCAGGAAATTTTTGGAAACTGGGGGGCTCGATGAAACCCGAATCCTTTACTTTTTTGAAAAAAAAAATCAACAGAGACGTTTATTTGTCAAAGTTTCAAGATTTTATAGATTTTTGGGCCTTTTTCATGGGAAGCTAATGCTGCTTTCCCCCTATTACTTTAATTTATAATTTTTTTGCACACTTTTACAAAATGCCGCAGCTTATTCTTTCAAACCACTTTCCAGTATAGAATTTAGGGAAAAAGGGCTGGGCTTAGCCAGACTGTTTTTAAAAATTTTTTTTTGTTAGACATTGCTGGTGATCTAATCGTCCTGGGCACGTATCAAACATAACGATGACAAACTTGAACAAGAACAAAAACAATGATCACTAAGTTAAAAGAATTGTCTTCAGGCTAGAACCCTGCTTCACATTCTGAAATAAAATGCTACCAAAAATTGTGTTTTGGGCAAGTTTAGCATGGAAGTGCCCCTCAGCTTTCTTCATTGGGGGAGGGCTTAGACGCAGTAAATAGAAAAAATATTTTTTTGTTTTTTCAAGTGTGACATGAAGACAGAATTTTTCATTTTCCCGACTTTCCCACCTTTTTAAAGCTTTCCCGACTTTCCCCGACTATTTTTTTTTTTCCCTGACTTTTCCCGACTTTCCCAAACAAGGGAACCCTGATATATTTGTATTTTGTTTTTTTATTAAAAAATAAAATATACAATTTTCAATATTGTTTATTTCATATTTTTTGATGTAAATTTCAAATTCCTAACTATCCTGTCTACAAAAGTTCCACAAAGTGATTTCTATATTATATTGATCACATTGGGTGCTTCTAATACCGACTAAAAGAGTTGGGGATAAACCATCATGGCAGTCGACCAAAACGACAAGCCCGCACCAACTTTACCCACTACCAGGCTTCTGAATACTATTTAAAAGATCCTTTTTGGCCTTGTCTTATAATCGGCTTTTTATTCTAATGTAGTGAATAAACTGAATACTTTTTAGCGCCTGAAAATCTAATTAAAAAGTTAGATACTAGATTTTTCAAAACCCTTAGAGGTAGAAAAACAGAAAAAATACGATTTGTATTTAAGGCATAAATTATTAAATAAACAATACAACTTGTGTTCAAACAGTCCCCTTTACATTTAAAAAACCCCCAAATTTTAGGATCTGAGTGCAGATAATCCACATCAGGAAAACAAGTAATTTTAATTTCTTTTTTATTTTTTTAATAGTTCTGTCTTTTTAATATTTCATAATTAATATATATTTGTTTTTAATTTTTTTAAGGTATGGCAATTTATAAACGATTCAACTCGCCAAACCGATGACATTCAATATATTTCCTAAGAA
>JBCFYV010001623.1:0-49483 GCA_039000515.1 Timema cristinae
AAATCAAATTTTATATATCCTTCATTGTAGTTTAACAACCCTTAAATTAAATTATTTTAGATGAATAAAGATTCATTAATATTGATAATACAAAATAGTCTCCCGTTTTCAGCTTTGAACCTAATCATTAAAGCTTAAATCCTACGTTACAAGACTCAGTCATTAGTTAACTACTATTACTAAATGATATTTTTTTAGAAAAACAAATATATATAACTATTTACAATGCAAAAATCTTAACAATTACTCATTTTGAACCAAATTATTAAAGCCATATTTTAAAATACGATATTACAATTTCTAAAAAAAAGTCATCATTAAACTACCAATAGCTCAATATTAATATACTGACCCTAGCACTCCAGCTTCTTTATCTCAGTTTTTGAAGTTTTTTTATCGTTTTTTTTATCCTGGGGTGTTTTATAATAGTGTGGGCACCTGTGGAGGTAATTGGATGAGTCTTTAGGGGTTAATTCTTGTCCAATTTTGTTAAATCCTGCCCAGTGTGTTGCATTTGATTTTTTATGTGGGCCCCATTTGATTTTATGTGTGCCTCATTTGATTATATATACATCCCATTCGATCGAATGCTGAGGGAAAGACTGGGGTTGGTGTGGGGAGTTGTTTTGGGGTAGTTTTTTTTATTGGTATTTAATTCCTGGAGGGGGAGGATTTTGGGGGGGGAGGTTTTATTGGTAGGAGGAGTGTACAGTCCATGGCGTCGGGCACTCCTCCTCTGGTGATGGCTGCCTGTGGTCAAACTAGTGATGGGTCAGAATCTAATGAATAGCATCGATTCATTCGATTTTGAATGAAAACAGTAGCTGACTTGACGCGAGTTTCCACCAGTCCCTTGCCTTGTCAAAGTGCTGAGGAATATCGACCTTATGATTTTGAATGTTTCTGGGCTATCACTTCATTTCCTTTAGGTTCATTTTCAATAAATAGTATTCCATTACTAAACAATAATCGACCTTACGCTTTTGAATTATTCTAAGGCTAATATAATAAAAAGTGTAAGTGATTGTACAGTTTACACTCGAATAACAGCCAAAAATAAATCTAATGAAATCTACAAAACGATTAGATTATTTTGCTACATTATAATTTATACTACGCAGATTGTTTCTTTTTAAATGTACATTTCCTTTAAATAGATACGTGTATATTTTTATTTATTTAATAAAACATTGCCCGGTTGTAATATTTATATCATCTTATCATTTTATTCACTCAAGTAATTTCACATTCTTATAACTGTACCCTACATAATCTTATGTCGTCGTTTGTCGAGTAGTAAATTGTTTGTTTGATTCTAGGTGAAGCTTTCAGGCTGTATGCAGTCAGTTGATTCAGATATTCAAATCAAAAATATTTACGCACTTACTCGATATATAAATAGGATAATAAGTTTATAATTTTGTATGTTTAGGAAGTATTTGAGGGTCATTTATTTTAACGAATCGAAACGTATGTTCTTTATTTTATTATTATTCTTACGCAAAAGTATTGCTATTAATGGCAAGGTAGTTTGCACCTAATTTCATTACTGAGGGAACTGCATGCTTACTATAGAGCAACAGTGTTGTCATTCTTTTGTTTTTCGTGACCAGTCTTCCTTCGAATGTATATCAAATTTGGCAATGCTGGGCTGTCGTTGTTGCCAGTAAATGGCGTTTCTTTCTTTCTCCAGTACAGTCGTAAAGTTGCAGTAGTTTTAGTCTCGTGTTCCTAATAACTAGCTCAAAAACATTAACCAAATAAACACTTATATTTTATTAGTACTCTGTGTGGAGAAATATTTGTTATTGATCACGTTAAGATTTTGTATGTGTGTGTGTGTGTGTGTGTGTATGTGCATTTTGTATTTTTGCCGTAAGGTTGTGGAATTATAGTTTTATGTGCATATTAATATATTTATTTGATTAATAGTGTATTGTTAACAGTTAAAATATAATACAAATTATGGAATATCCGGCTTGTTACAAACAATTACATTCCAAGAGGAAAATATTAAGTAGTAAAGAAAAGGCAATGGTGTTAAGAGTCTACACCTATTTTCGTTAAGACGGAACTTGTTCAGTAAATCAAGTGGCAATGCCGACTGCAGAAGCTACAGGTGTCTCTTATAAGTTAGTAAACAAGTATTCAAATTTAAAGGAAAGTTACTGACACCGATCAAAAAAGGAAATAACTGCACTCAAATGAAGCGTTTGGATAAACATTTTTACTCAAGCAGAAATTCGCAGAAAGGTACATTCACTTTACCGTAACAATGAATTACCTACCCTAAAGAAAATTAAAGTTTGGATTGATATTGATAGTTACCTTAATTTTCTGATTAAGAACAAGTAAAAATGTAATTTATAGCATTTAGTATAAAAATGCATGTTGTAATATATTTGTTTGTATATTATTTATGAGGAATAAAAGCTTTATACATAAATTAGGCATAATTACTTGAGGAATATTTTTTTTAATAAACTTCAATCTTGAAAAAAATACGATTGTGGAAACAGTTAATATTTCTAGAAATGGCTGTACACTGATAGGAAATGTTTTTGCCTGTCAATTAAACCCCCCAACCTCCCCATGCCACATTGTTTCCAATGAAGGATTTCCAAGTAAACCCTCCCCAGTCACTTACCAACAACCGAAAGCTAAAAGGTTTGGCAACAGGTAACAGAGAGAGAGAGCGTAGATAAATCTTTACTTCATCAGACTTGCAGTTCCCTCAGCTATGAAATTAGGTGTAGTTATGTGACTTATTGTGAATACATTGGTCTTTGACACCGGCACAAAGAACTAGAAGATAGACAAGTGTGTTGATAAGCTGCAAAACAAAAGGAATGCGTGTTGGGAAAGCCGAAAGCAGGGTGAAGAGGATAGTAGTTTAAAGCAAAACCAGAAAATAGTAACTACTTTTAAAGTAATAGTAACATCCGATTATTACTGACACTATTTACTATTTCTACAAATTATTCCAATGAATATTTCGATTCATTCGATTATTTTTCAAAGAATCAAATGATTATTCCATTCTTAAAATCATTGGATTATGCCCATAACTAAGACAAACACATAATGAACACAGTCTATACCTCGGCTGCCAGGGGGAACATTCACATTTCTACTCCCACCTCCAGTAGTAAGTGCTCTGTGCTATCACACTCCAGGATTGGAAATTTTAGTATCTCAATCGACAAGGGCGTTCGGAGGGTATCATTAATGAGGAGCCACTAACCCTCCAACCAGTGTGACTAATCGTGTCATATTTTGCTGAGTGCTTCATGCCACGTAGTTGCCACACCCAAAAGCCCAAAAGCCCAACACTTTTGCGTGCCCACCGGTCTACCAAATTGGATTTGAACCCCGATATCTCTATCTGGGTGCTTAATGCCATGTTTTTGCCAAACCCGATAGCCAAAGGAGTTTTTTTTTAGCACCACTAATGTCTGTTAGAACAGTCTTTCCCCATTCGCCATTAGATTGGTAATTAAAAAATAATAATCTCGTGATCTGGCAGCAATAATATCTATAGAGCACATGAACTTGACAATTATCTTGTGATCTGGCAGCAATAATATCTATAGAGCACATGAACTTGACAATTATCTTGTTATCTGGCAGCAATAATATCTATAGAGCACATGAACTTGACAATTATCTTGTGATCTGGCAGCAATATATATCTATAGATCACATGAACTTGACAATTATCTTGTGATCTGGCAGCAATAATATCTATAGAGCACATGAACTTGACAATTATCTTGTAATCTGGCAGCAATAATATCTATAGAGCACATGAACTTGACAATTATCTTGTTATCTGGCAGCAATAATATCTATAGAGCACATGAACTTGACAATTATCTTGTTATCTGGCAGCAATAATATCTATAGAGCACATGAACTTGACAATTATCTTGTTATCTGGCAGCAATAATATCTATAGAGCACATGAACTTGACAATTATCTTGTTATCTGGCAGCAATAATATCTATAGAGCACATGAACTTGACAATTATCTTGTGATCTGGCAGCAATAATATCTATAGATCACATGAACTTGACAATAATCTCGTGATCTGGCAGCAATAATATCTATAGAGCACATGAACTTGACAATTATCTCGTTATCTGGCAGCAATAATATCTATAGAGCACATGAACTTGACAATTATCTTGTTATCTGGCAGCAATAATATCTATAGAGCACATGAACTTGACAATTATCTTGTTATCTGGCAGCAATAATATCTATAGAGCACATGAACTTGACAATTATCTTGTTATCTGGCAGCAATAATATCTATAGAGCACATGAACTTGACAATTATCTTGTGATCTGGCAGCAATAATATCTATAGATCACATGAATTTGACAATTATCTTGTGATCTGGCAGCAATAATATCTATAGATCACATGAACTTGACAATTATCTTGTTATCTGGCAGCAATAATATATATAGAGCACATGAACTTGACAATTATCTTGTTATCTGGCAGCAATAATATCTATAGAGCACATGAACTTGACAATTATCTTGTTATCTGGCAGCAATAATATCTATAGAACACATGAACTTGAC
The DNA here is from genome assembly GCA_039000515.1 of Timema cristinae. Taxonomy (NCBI): domain Eukaryota; kingdom Metazoa; phylum Arthropoda; class Insecta; order Phasmatodea; family Timematidae; genus Timema; species Timema cristinae. Next base: position 4,599 of record JBCFYV010001623.1, read on the forward strand.
AATTATCTTGTTATCTGGCAGCAATAATATCTATAGAGCACATGAACTTGACAATTATCTTGTGATCTGGCAGCAATAATATCTATAGATCACATGAACTTGACAATTATCTCGTGATCTGGCAGCAATAATATCTATAGAGCACATGAACTTGACAATTATCTCGGTATCTGGCAGCAATAATATCTATAGAGCACATGAACTTGACAATTATCTTGTTATCTGGCAGCAATAATATCTATAGAGCACATGAACTTGACAATTATCCTGTTATCTGGCAGCAATAATATCTATAGAGCACATGAACTTGACAATTATCTTGTGATCTGGCAGCAATAATATCTATAGAGCACATGAACTTGACAATTATCTTGTGATCTGGCAGCAATAATATCTATAGAGCACATGAACTTGACAATTATCTTGTGATCTGGCAGCAATAATATCTATAGAGCACATGAATTTGACAATTATCTTGTTATCTGGCAGCAATTATATCTATAGAGCATATGAACTTGACAATTATCTTGTGATCTGGCAGCAATAATATCTATAGAGCACATGAACTTGACAATTATCTTGTTATATGGCAGCAATAATATCTATAGAGCACATGAACTTGACTATTATCTTGTTATCTGGCAGCAATAATATCTATAGAGCACATGAACTTGACAATTATCTTGTTATATGGCAGCAATAATATCTATAGAGCACATGAACTTGACAATTATCTTGTTATCTGGCAGCAATAATATCTATAGAGCACATGAACTTGACAATTAGCTGGTGTAGCCATAGGGATGTTCTTTCAGATGTAACAAAGCTATGTCATTACCTTTAGACATAGTTTATTTAAAAACCTTTGATAGATGTGGCGTCTTAAAATGGAATGTGGCGAATCTTTCACCGTTCAAATAATTTTCCGCCTTAAGAAAGGGTAATCACTTCCTCCTGTCTTCCTCAATATTTCAAATGCTAGCAAGGACAATGACACACAGCACTGTTCGGTAAAGATTAAATAAACTCAGGAGTATCATTTCAAATAACTCATAGTCTATTTCGGGCACTAAGCTAGCTTCATTTGCCATTAGCAGTGGATATTTTTTGGTACATAGCTCCGTTGAGAAACTTATACTGAGATAATTATTGGAACTATCATGGCTAAATATATTACGACCTAGACGTCTCATATCTTAACGGTACAGTATTTGTACTAAGCTTTGTTTTGAGAATAGTTGATGCCGTCAGAAAAGCAACAGATAGTAAATAAACTAGGGAGAAAGGACTAAGAGGGCAGAAAAAGCTAGAAAACTGGAGCAAGTCTAGTAAAAAGTACCAGGCTTCTTCTCATGACCAGGATATTGTTTTTTTTATCTTGTTCGGACGTATTTAGGGATGTTTTTCCCTAATAGGCTTTCTACTCTCCCTCTACTCAGTGATGGGATAGTGGAAAACCATTTAGTAAATGCAATACTTAGCATGCCTGACCGAGGTTTGAACCCTGACCTCCTCCTCCTCCTATCATTGGCAAACTGGACGCGTTATACTATGTGACCACATATATGAGTATTAAGGAAGAAATACAACTTTAATTTGTTAATTTTCAATGTAATTCTATTCCTCAAGTATTCGGGACATAAATGTAAGGTAGCAAGCTCACCTTGCTTTATTACACTTTGGTGTAGCTTATAAGATAGGGTCATAGTGCAACACGACAAGGTAAGACTGCTGCTACCTTTCAGGGTAAATGGAGGAATCGACCCTCTGGGAAGCGCGCCATCAGTCTACCGTGCAGCTATCTCGCGGTGGGACCTGTGACATAGAGGGCCAATTGACGCAGTCAAGAAAAATACCCACATTGGCGCGGAGGGAGAGCGGGAAAACACCCTCAGTACACCCACTCAGAATCCAAAACCCTCGATTACTTCATGTGAGGGAGACTTTTTATAGAATGGCAGCTTTGGGTAGATTTTCCATAAAATTAGGTTATCTTATTTATTATTAATATTTAGCACCGCGTCTTACTACCCGTTCGGGTTATACGCTTTAAGTACTAATTACGTTAATGGATTTTAGGAATTGGGAAGGTTGAATTAGAGGAAGTGAACCTGCATTTGCGTGGAGGGAGAGTGGAAAACCATTTAGGAAAAACCACCCCCAGTTCACCCGACCGAGATTCGAACCTCGATCTCCCCGTCCTCAACAGTCGAGCTCAACACGACAAGCACGTTAGCCAACTACGCCACCGAGGCGGGTTATATATTATTATTTCTGTTGTCAACATCCCTTTTCCTCAACTAATACAAAGCTTACAGCGATTCATAAGGGATCAGCGGATAGGATTTTTTTTACCGACTTCTGTTATAGCATACTCACTTTAAGTTAAAATGCATTATTTGTTTAAAATTTAAATTAAAAGAAAATCTAACAATATTTTTGTATCATTTACCGGAAATAAACTCTCTTTGCTATTTTGCGTATACACTTCGCTGTGTATTTAATTTCAACAACCCAAAAAAACTAAATAATTTTTTTTTGGGGGGGGGGGGAAGGGGGAGGGAGGTTGAATGTGCGAAAGTTTTGCAAGAGTTTACTGGTTAATCTATAATTGTATTGATATATCATTACTATTGTAACAAAAGGAAATTATAGTATCCTTGTTGAGTGTGAAACAAGCGCGTTAGATCACACGTTCCCCGAAACGGGTACACAGTGTACCGAAAACAGTGTGCAGGTGTGTTAATCAACAAAATAAAACGATTTGGTTATATATCTATTATTAGTTTGGTTTGCAATACAATTAATTGGTTTATCAAGCTCCAGGATTATGAAACGCTTTATATTAAGAACTAGGGTGATCACAGTAGTTTAAAAGAAGGGCATCCACATTAGAATTAAGAAACCATTAAAAAGTTACGTGTGGAGTCACGAGTTCGACTTATATGTGTGCCTAATGTAGTAGCCCAAGGGATAGGCCGCTCTATACCACTTGACCACTTGGACAGGGCATCATTATTTTAAATGGTGTGTGGCTGTACTGAAATGTATAAGCATGCGGAATTTTAGGAATATGTAAACATAAGTGATAAAAAATCAAACTTCTGTCTTAACTTAAAGATACGCCATATTTTTTCAACAAGTTTCTAGCAAATGTGGGGTGACCTAGTGGTCTAGGGGTAAGGTGTCAGACTTCTGTGCTGGCGGCCGGGGTTCAATCCTCGGTCCCGGCACATATTTATCTGATTACCAAACCCTTCCTTCACCTCTGACAAGACATCTTGTGAATATGGGGAATGCCAGGTCTCCACCGTGGTTCGGATTCCACGTTAAACTGTAGGTCCTTCATTTCATCTCACAATCACCCTACCATTACACATTAGCGTAAGTGCGTATAACCCGAACGGGTAGTAAGACGCGGTGCTAATAATAATAATAATAATAATAATAATAATAATAATAATAATAATAATAATAATAATAATAATAATAATAATAATAATAATAATAATAATAATAATAATAATAATAATAATAATAATATAGCAAATGTGATGTGTGAGTCAAATTTTGGATTAATATCTGAATTGTCTTGGCTAGCTTCATGCTAATAGCCTAAGTTCTAAAATTCTACTCAATAAAAAATGGCAGGTCAATCAAAAATTAATAGTGTAACTATTTATAAACAACTAGAAACTAGAATATCATCTTTCCTCCTGGTATATTCTACCTCCCATGAGCGAGAAGTTTTAGTTCGCGTGATCATCGTTACTCCTGAGCTGGCGTAGCCGCGTAATGTCAGTAATTCTATTTATCATCACATCTTACTCTACATTTATAATTACTTTATTGGGCATAGGGGGAAGAAGTTATCAGCATCTACGTATCTGAAGAGTAGAAAACCAATCTACAGTGTTTTGAACAATGCTGGACGTAGATTAATGGCGGCTCTAATCGGACCCTGGATTTCAAATCAGTTCCAGTAGATGGTCTCACTATAGATTGCTCTAGAATAATTACCTGCAAACCACTAATATAAGCAGCACTACCACCATATACTAAACTGGGGGGTCCGCTGGCACCCGTCTGAGAATCACCCGATTTGGGCAATAATGGGTATCCAGGTCAAGGGAAGTGGGTGTTTGTCAGCTAGCTGATCTGGGACACGTAATATATTATTTTGGGTAGTTTCCCACCATTGTACAACCCGGTACAACACCATGACTTGGAGCTAATATCGAGCGTTTGTATCCCTGTCGTGTGTACTTACCGTCATAAAACGGCCTGGGTGATGTGCACTGAGAGCTTTCCGCTTTAGATAGCGTGCTGATGGTGGTGTGGTTTTCCGTTCTATTTCCTCTAAAATGTTGTACACTTCATTTCTATCACCATGTTTTTCTTATAACTTTTAGACGTGCTCGTTAGGTGGGTGTTCGAATCTCCAGTAGTTAATATTACCTTATATTTATAATTTACTATAGGTTATCTTACTTGTGCTAATCTCAATTATATTATATTCATTCATAATTTAAAGTTTACTACGTAAATGTTTTAGTTCCTTATTGTCAGGTAGTATTACATACACAATTCAGGACTTTTAATTGGTCACTTTTATTAGTAGTAAGGAGGTGTTAGTAAGACTCTTCTGTTAGTTAGACAGTAGTGTACTAAATAAACATTTGCTTATCACAGCGTCTAGCTAATCATATATGATAATTACTCTAAATATATAGGGATGAGGAAGTTTAAAAACTAATGGGCCGCACATAAAATCAAATTAGGAACATATTAAAAACAAATGAAGCACACAAACATCCTCTTGGGAGCAGGGTCAATTTTACATTATTTAAAGCAGCGCAATTAGGGGGACTGTTCAGTGACCAAGCAAGTTTGAACACAATTGCCTCACAATACTCTACCTTTATGACATATCTGTTCGAAACCATGTTTAATCAATAGAGATTAACATTTACCAGGCTGCGCCATTTGATATTTCATTATTCCAAAGCTGTCACATGTATCTTGCCATCTCCTCCCGGTCTTTGAACATCCAAGGATTTCCAAAATACATATTCTAGGGATATTTTAAATTAATAACAACATTTTTTGACTAGTTTGTTTTATTGACAAACAGCAATTAAATAATTAAATTTAAAACACTCATTGTATGCAACCAAAACAACATATAGTTTTCATTGCTAAGCAGAAATATTACTTAGGTCTTGTGAACGCAACAGGTAATTAAGTTGAGAGTTTAGCGTGTAGCATTAACTATATTGTTGTAGCTATAGAACATTTAATCACTCTTCTACCTAATAAAAACTAATAATCTCTCTTTTACAATTTAGGATACAATATCATCTCTTCTACCATCTATAAAATGATTAAGAGTCACTTCAAAATAGTTCAGGATAGGTTTAGAGGTACTAGAACACCTATTGACAATGTCTCCAAAGTTTTTATCTGGAATTCTTACTCTGCTCACACCATCAAGCACAATAACTTTATTTATATTGTTGTCCCTTTCTAATAGCACCACGTTATACCATTGGTCTTTCTCGAGTCCGTTTAAGCACTTGATACGATTGTATTCCTCTCTCTCGATCCGATCAAACGCACTGCACAATACCTCCTCTTACCAACCGTCATCCTGGCGAACCTCTGGAACTGGATTGGAGCTAGTTTGATGACATTGATGTTTGTGTCGATTAAGGTTAGATAGCTTTGCGTATGATACCTCACAAATGCTACATTTAAATAACATATAGACCGCAGTATATATATGATGCAGCGGAAGAAATGGCGTAATTAAATAAACCTGTCCGTGTCTTGTGAGAATAAAATCATTCGTTATTCAATAAGCAACGCCATATATTATCAAACCGTTATTTTAAAGATATTATAAATTGTTTATACAAGTTGGTAACTCATATGCCGTCATTTTTTGCACAAAATTTGTGAGATTAATTAAGTTATGAAATAATGATAATAAAATTACGACAACACATCATATTCATGGAGTACGCCTAGTTTCTTTTAATGTGCTTTTAAACATAACATTTTGTCTACCGGAACATGCCATACAACGTGGTTTGGATTTAAATCGCTTGCAGTCCAAATAATAGGCAGACTTTGGAAGGAAGACGTTACCGAAACTACCCAAACCGATGATATAGTCATTGGGCGTTTCATCCATAATTTGAACATTTAAATACATTTTTATCATTGATAATTCCTAGCGATTTCTGGGTCATTCGGATTTTACCTCCTCCTCCAAGAGCGTATCCATTGGTGGTGGGTACGTAGGTGACTCTGACGCTGGGTATACCGGTGACTCAGGGGTTGGGGTCGTGGCTGTGGAGACTTGAAAGGCGGACTTCGGAAGAGTGGTGGGTGATAGTCCACACGCGGCTTGGGCAACACTGCCACAACGTACCCCTTGGGGAAATTGTACACAGCCCATTTCATATCACACAAGTATGACCCCTTGATTCTCTCTGTCGCTAATACCGTGGGGCAGGTAGATTCCCAGAATTCGACGAAGCCTCGCTCATGTGGTACACATCTGTCATGGTTAACTACATTTTAAAATACATGTCTATCTTTCTATCTTTCACAATCACAGCGTGAATATTTTCTGCGGTCATATAGGCATGAGCACACATAAACTCAAATGGGGCACACTGGGCAGGTTTAAACCAGTATGACAATAATAAGCCCATACAAACTAGGTCAATGACCCCATGCCAATGTTAGGGTCAATTTTAAAAGGATTACGTCACAGGGGAAAACCAAACTAAAATAACATAATAATGGTTAAGACATCACGCGTCATGATGACGTCACTATCACAATATTCACTCTCTCCTAGGATGAGATAGGGCCAGTTTACTACCCTGAATTCCCCCCTCTCCCAAAAAAAACCGTATACATTTTTATTTGTCATCCTCGTGAGTAATGAGGTGAACTGGATAGAACTATCTCAATATATAAATAGGTGGCGTACTTTAGTAAGTGCGGTATTGAACTCTTGAGTTCCTAATGAATCAGATTAAATAATTGAGAGAGTGTAGTAAACATTACTTAGTCATATTTAAAAGCAACATGTCAGGATTAAAATAGTTTTGTTTATTTTGATACTCAATAGTAATAACCGAAACGGGTTGAAACGGTTATAAAAAGAATACCAAAATGAAAAAGTTTCTTGATAAACTATTTCAAATGAAATATGGTAGTATTATGTTCTCATTCACAGATAACACTGCTTTAAATAATGATCGTGAAGTATTTTAAATTCTTTTAGCATTCTTTTGCGCTTTTAGTTTTTAATCTTGTCTATGACAGACATATGTCAATATTACCCAACCTAACACAACAGAACCTCCAATTTGTAGATGCATGCAAGGCTAGGCGTCACTATCGCAAGAGACCGGACCGGACTACCGATAATGGGGAGATCGGGGTTGGAATTCTAGTCATAACTTCCCTCGTACTTTTATAAACGTCTTGTGTATCCTACTTTAATTTATTCATTATTTATTGTTGATACAGTCAATAGCTTACATATTCGAGTGAACCATTGATCCAATAAAATGTGATATGGCATAGTTTCTAGGAGACTTTAAGTTATCAATTCAATAAAAAAAAAATAGCACCACATCTTAGTATTATTTTTCCTAATGTGTACAACCACCTGTCTGATCTATATATCCTACCCATTTAAATGCAGTAATAGGGTATAAGAAATAGTAAGGTAACATTTAGAAACATTGTAACCACATTTGCCTGAAAGTAGAGGTGGAAACATTATAAAAAAACCTCTTTATAGGCACACATCCGGGCAGGATGCTTATTTTTTTTTATCATATCTACGTAACTCTTTGAGATATGAAATTACTTATGAGCGCAAATATGTAGGGCTATCTATAAAACAAATCTTTTATTTGAAACATATTTTTATAAAACCATTAACGTTCATGCTATACGCAAATATATGTATATACACATATTTTTTAACTTTTCGAACACTAAAGGTAAAGTATTGCAACCGTAAAAAAATATAACCTGAAATGTTGATGGATGTTAATGTCTCATGACTCCCGAACCCTAAAAAGTGGGTTTTGCAATGCCGTCTGTCTGTGTGTCTGTTTAACCCTAGAATTAAGAGTAGTTTAATAAAAAGTGATAAGAGAAAAAATTGATTTTTTAAAATCTGCTTGAACGATTTTTATTTAAGTTCTCATTTAGGTCTTGATTAAGATTATAAATAAAACGGATATTTTCATTTTCCCATGAAAATGACTTTTAGGGTACTTTACAGAAGATGAAATTTCCGTATCTCCGCAACTATTTGAGATAATAAATAACTTTTCATTATAAAATTGTAGTACGATTAAAAATAAAAATAAATATTAGAAATATATTTTTATAAAACCAACAGTTTTTGAGATATTGGAAAATATATTAATACAATTTTGTGAGCTTTAGTTGTAAAGAGATAATTAATACTTTAACACAATAATTCTCAAATGTCATAGAGTAGTTAAATTTAAGTATTTCAAAAAGTTTATGTTGTTTTTCCTTTAAACTCTTAGGAGAAATATTTGTACAAAGATTATCTCTCCCCTTCAGTTTAGTCTCAATGGTCAGTGTTTACATTTTTTACTGGTCAGAATTTATAAATGAGTAATTTAATAGCAACGCGATGACCTGAAGATGTGCAACACCTAATAAAATGTTAAAATTTTAACTGGAAGTCAAAATTTCAATACGAAGTGTTAACCCTTGTGGACCCAATATAGATTTTTTTTATAAGTCCAAGCAAACAAATGAGGACATTAATTCTTTAAAAATAAAATTACACAATTTAAATCTGGGACTCAAAAAATGTTTGACATAAGTATAGTGCAATTTATGCTTGGGTTTGCTAGTGTATATTATTTCGTTTCACATATAATACGAGTTTTGAGTTAATATCTCCATTTTTAAACAATGGAGTGAGAAAGTCCGTGCGGAGTTCCGTACCATTTATTTTAATTACTTTATAGATGTATGCAGCATCATTAGATATGGTTGTATATTAAATAATAATATTCCAAGATCTTACCACATTTAGTATTTATCAGGTTATACGCTTAAGTGTAAATGAATTTTGGTTTTAAAGATATAAGGCTGAAGCAATCACCAGCATGCACATTTGTTGTACTATTTTATTTTTAAGTGCATTGCCCCCTGTCAGGGCTAGTAGTATATTTGTTAGGGAGGAGGAAGATGTAAAATGTACCTACATTTGAGTGAAAGGTAAGTGGAGAAAAAGCAATACGGCTGATCTGGATTCAATCCCCTTCCTCCCTGCTAAGAGCCATGAAGTGAAGGTTATAGCTATTATGGTGTGCATTAAATGACTGACATTAAACCTAGTAAATATTATGACCCAAGTGTACAAACTTTCGAATGTATTTTATTTATTTTAAGGAGAGTCTTACGCGATGTTCACGGTCAGTGAGGGCCCTTTGGTATGCAATATATTATAGTTTATTTTAGTAGCTGGTCTGCATTTACTTACGAGTACATAATGATATAATAATTAAATTATGAATAGCAAATAAGACGGAACTCTTTCAAACTACGCTATAATATTTATCATTATTAATAGTTAATGAGCTTATTAAATTTTCGGTACTACTTTACAGCACAAATATATATATAAAGCTTCCTTCACCTCTGACAAGACGTGTATTAGTTATATTATGTGTACTTGCATTTGCGTGAAGGGATAGTGGAAAACCATTTAGGCAAAGCTACCCTCAGTATACCCGACCGGTATTGAACCTCAATCTACCCATCCTCAGCAGTCACTGCTAAACAGACGTTTTTTGAGGAGGTTGGATATCTTAAAATTACCCACAAATAATTAGTGATCCTAATAAATGAACTCGCATCAATCGACAAAGATAATTGTTCTCGTACAGATCAACTATTCTCAACATATAACGGAGCGTTTTACTCCAAAAAAAGACAACATATCTTGAAACTACAATGAGAAATACCCCTGCCGGTAAGGGGGGGGATGGGGTGAACTATCCGTAGATTGCTGCAAAACATTTCCCCGTGTTAATTTTCTAAGAAATACTGAGTGTTTGAGAGAGAATGAGCCAGAAATTTTGTTTTTAAAGTAGAATAAAAGGCGAGGTCCAACAAAGAAATGTTGATAGTAACATAATATGAATTGAGAGGTAACATAGGAATAATTTGTAGATAGAACAGAACAATATTTTTTTCTGGGGGAGATAGGGGTGGGAGTGGGGGGGGGGGACAATTAAGATTGGTAAGGAGAGCATAATGCGCAGAGTCGTGAGTGTGAGACAAAATGGGAAAAAGAATGCACTAGAAGAGAAGAAACTCACATGTAGAGAATATACTGACCAAATGCTAGGCACGGCTGACCAGGGAAAGTCTGAACTAAGTTCATGCACGCCATTATAATATTTATGATATAGTTTAGACAAAATACAACTCAAAATGTTACATTGAACAATTCAAACAAAATAATAGTATATTCTTACAGGCTATCAGTTCTTGAGCATAATCATTATTCAAAAATGTTTTATTTTCCCACAATTGTTACAGTGATTATTTCTGTTGCCGCCACCGAAGAAACAACTTACCGATTCTCTGTCCTCTCATTGGTTGACGACAAAGGAGGAGGACAGTTCAGTAACATGTGGGTGGACCAGCTGTGTCCCGGTGAGGACTGGAAAGTTTCTGGACTGTTGTTTGATGGAATCATTGTTGTTTACAACTGGAGTCTTGACACCAAGCAGGCTATGGATGAGAATGTTCACAACATCACTTTTCAGTAAGTTGGTTGTCTGATATTCTTTATAGCTACTTCATCTTAATTAGATACATTATAATCTTAATTTTAGTGACGATAATTTAATTTATTTGACGTGGAGGCATGAACCCCCTGGTCCCACCTCCACCCCCTAACACGCTCCCACTTATAAATGAAAACCTTGCACTCCTATGATAATCTTATTTTGACAAGATAGTTTCAAGAAAATAGGTTTTCGATTTAGGAAATGGCAGACGATGTGTTTGAAATCGTATGTAGCCAGGTGCGCAGGTGTCAGTACCTTGCAGTGTGAAACCAAACTTTCCCACCCCTTCAGAGATTGTCGCCAGCTGGCCGTAGTTAACCGGCCCAGCCTTTTCTGCGTGTGAAGGTGCTTTCCAGTTCGCACCATCAAGTGACTGTCATGCAAAACTGATCATATATTGATGGCTATGCATGAAGGTGACTGACACGTCAGGTTCGTGCATGAAAGGTCCCAAACATGTTTGATTTTTAGTCGATGATTTACATGAAAATTGGTGATTGAAATGCTGTGACTGGGGCCTGCTGACAACATACCTTCATTCAAGAGCTAGTTCTCACAACGTGAACATGGGAAATACACAGTTTTTACGCGATTTCATAAGTGTTCATCATGAGCTACCAGCTCGGTGTAAGGTACTATAAAAACTAAGAAATTTAAACAGGACTTTTACAAGAAGTTAACTGAAAAATTGTAAGAAAAAGAACCTAATGCCGAGACTAACACTACAAAAATAAAAATAAACACACTACGGTTAAACTATCGGGGAGATTAAAAAAGTACAAAACCTAAAAAAAATATGGGGCTGAACTAAACGATACACACACATACATACGTTTAACCACATTGTGGTATTTCAAAGATCTGGAGCTCCTACTGGATTAAGAAACTCAGGTTCATGGAACATCAACAATGGAGGGAGCAGAAGGTGATGATGAAGGTGAGGGTTGTAAAGAAAACTCAGCTCAAATACCAATACGTACCTACTGACGAATACAAATAATCAGTCAGGCACGTATGTAGGATCTACACTATAAACGGGACAGGCATAAAATAGGCATATTTTACAGAAAAAGAATATTAATATGAATATAATATATTTATTTATATTGTTTTAGTATGATAATATATTTATATAGTGCTATTTATTGTGTAAGACAATTCCCAGATATTTAATTTGAAGACCTTTGTTTTGAACTATTTTTGAATTAATTTGAAATAACTACTTATCAGTAGATCTAAACTACCTCAAATTACTTTTCCTTGCAAAATAACTATACCGTCTTATTCATGATAAAAAAAACACTTTTCAGATATAAATTTTGATCATAATTGCTAGCCATTTTTACATATTTCAAATTTAAAAATAATTACTATAAATCACCTACCCATACACTATTATGTATATTTTTACAAAATGTAGTAAATGGTGTTATTTTACATGTTCTTAAACATGGTCTCATAGATAGTGCAATGGGTATTACTGTGCAGAATCATGATCAACAGCCCGATATTGCCAATCAACTGCTCCAACAATGTTGAAATATTCACAGTATTTATTCCTTACTTTTTTGGCTGTAGTTGTAGCCTGTCACGATTGACTATTTTATAAAGGGAGCAGGCGTTCAGCATAAACATTCTAACTACCAGGTTGGATCTCCCCTGTTTTGACATCTTCACCATCCATTAAGTATTTCTGAAGTAGGTGTCCCTTCTCTTTACGTAAAAAATTGTGCCAATGGAAGCATGCTAAACGATTGTGGTAGCCTTTCGCGGGCTTAAACTCACGGTGTTTAAAAGTACTTTGGAACGTGAGACAAGAATTCCGAAACCATTTTAGTTTATTCGACGAGCTCATGATAGTATAAAATTAAACACTGTTTTTTCTTTACTAATATATTTCTGAGGGTAAGGCTTCATTAGATAATTTGAAAGTGAAAAGGCATCATCAGCTACGAGAACAAATGGCATTTTTACATCGTATCCTGGTAGAGAATCACTTTCTGTAATTTTCATCTTCTCCCCTTAGATATCTTCATAGAAGTTTCTGTTTGAAAATGCACCTCCATCAGAAACTCGCCCGTTTATTCCGACATCAACCATTATGAATTCATAGTTAGCGTGCGCGATCTTCATCAACACTAATCTGAATGATGATTTGTAGTTGTAATAATAATATCCACACTCTTTAGGTTTTCTGATTTCAATGTGTTTTCCATTGATAGCTGGGGTGGTTCCATCTGTTCCAAATCAAAAAGAGGAGACTTTTTTTATTGCTTGCATATAAAAAGCGATATACAGACAAAAACAACGTAAAAATATCAAAAAGATGTTGTAGTGAAATGGAACTAAGGAAAAGTACAGAATTTATCTCAAGGCAGGTTTAATGAATCCATCAATTGTGATATTTCTTCGTACCAGCAACATGTTATGAAAAGTAAAACTTCAAATATCATTATTTTTAAATCTTAGATCTATAAGCCTATATCTTCTCCCTTCTAATATCTGTGTGTGTGTGTGTATATAAATACAACTACTATACACCTGCTACGGTGGTCGCATGGTCTAAGTTGTCAATCTCTGATTTTATCAGATGGCCAATGACTTTGAGTTGGGGTTCTAATCTCAGTCAGGTCTACTGAGGTTTTATTTTCCTAAATGGTTTTCCACTCTCCATCAATGCAAATGCTGGTATATTTCCTTAAAATCCTACTTTACTTATTTCTAATCCATAGAGTGATTAAAATAAATGCGTACAGCCTAAACAAATAACGAGACGTGGTGATAAATAAATAATAACTACTATTTAAGATGTGTTTGGTTGCTACTTATTATACATTTTGTAAGGTATGTAGTCAAATTGTAGTTATTATATTTATTTTTATTAGTTTTATATAATGTTGTAGGAATGAGGAAGGTAGAATTTTAGAGGTAGAGATAGAGGGAGAGTAAAAAACAATTTAGTAAAATCACTCAGAGTACACCCGACCAGTATTCGAAATCTTATCTCCGCTTCATCGGTCAACTAGTCTTTTTCGAGAGTGAGGCAAGGATCCAAAATTGATGTTGGAATGAAACATTAGTCTCGGTATTAATAATTTAATAAAAGTAAAATTGTAGACTAATCCAAAATACAATTTAGAAAATTTGTATTCCTAGAATTGCTTATCTCTATATGATGATAATATGATTATCAAAATAAATGTACAATATTAATAAAGATGTCTTCCCCTAATGTCAAGTATCGTATGTGGGCACTTTAATCTCATCATGTAGCACCATTACTGAAAAGGGCCTTCTTACTCAGCACATAGTAGTGCCGTCTTGCTCTTACTCAGACCACAAACCTGACATCCATAACATAAATATAGCAGAGGTTTGTCCTCATGAAAATGAGGAATTTGAGCTCTACGTCTTTGTTTGTATTTGTCTGTATGTGCAGCTATCTATAAATAATAGCACTCTCTGAAATAATTTATATTCAGGATTTAAAATGTATTTTAAGAAGTATTAAGTTTAAATCCCTCTTATAGTATCACAAAACTTCCCTATGTAATAATAATAATAATAATAATAATAATAATGACATTTACTTTTATTGAGAAAAGTTATATAACACAGACTGGGGAGGGGAGGAGGATTTAGGTTAAATTAATGTCTACTTGGGGTTACATGGGAAGAGGGTTCTAAAAAGACAAGAAAAAAGCAAATTCGTGGTTTATGGATGACCCTCAACCAGTCTGTGTGACAGATTTAATTTTGCATTTTTATCGAAGAAACACTAGATTGTTGGACATTTGACTATTTTTCTCTTCATTAATGAAATAGTAAAATGTTAAAGGCATTATAAAAGCAAAGTAAAAGTATTTACAGTGTACTCCTGTTAACATACATGTTTTGTTATCTCTTTCTCGCAAAATTGTAGGGCCTATAAACAAAATCTTCAGTTTCGAAAATAGTACCTGTACTTTTATTTATTATTTCAATATTATTATAATTTGTATACATTATTTGAAATTAAATAGCTAAAATATAATCAATATTATTATTAGATAAGTAGCAAGAATAAGCCGTTACATATCTCTCAATAGTATGAAACAATTCAAATTCTCGCTTACGTGAGTTAGTTCTGTATAATATAATAGTGTATTAGCACTTATACAGAGAGTTGCCATTATATTAGCAATGAACCGCGCTGAGTCAGGGAATAGAAAGGGTGCACGCATATGGCAATCCCTCCCCACTACATGAGATGGTGTGCACGCATTTTTACACACCTCCCCGCAAGTGTGACGTGCAAACTTACCATGTGTGGGAATGGTATAAAACCAGATGGCTCAAAGCACCCATAATCATTCCTGTATTACCTCTCGCTGCTTGTGTTATACATTAAAACACAAGTGAGCAGTTCTCAATCTACCAATCTCTTTATTATCTCCCTTATTTCCCCTTCCTCCCTTATCACACCCCCGTGTGTCGAGGGATTCCCCCTCACCACGCCTCCGTATGCCGAGGTTCTTCCCTCTCATCGTACCATCATGTGCCGAGGTCTTCCCCCTTCCTCCCCGCTCACCTTGTTACACCAGTGTAACCAAGTGCTTCTCTCCCTCTAGTAACGGAATTTTCTCTTTCCCTCTTACAAACCTACTCTCTCCTCCTTTCCTCCTTGCCAAGATTTCACCTCAGTTTTACAGAAGACCTCTCAGTTCCCTCTAATAGAGCCACAGTGTGTGACAAACGGTCAGGAAAAGCGCAACAGGAGAAACACGCGAAGAAAAACGTAACCCACGAACAACCACTTCAGAAGAACTCACGTCCAGGATAATCCACTCAGAGACCCATGGACTATCCTAGCAGATATCTCAATTGGACGCCCGAACGATCCTAGGACTCACATCACAAGACTCACGGGCTGGGCCGGTCTAAAGCGTGTTCAACTGCATACACACAGAATTCAGGGGGGTGCTAAAATGGCCCAAAAAGATATATATATATATATAGTATCTGGGAAAATATAAATATGATTAAAGAAAGTAATTGTAAGAAGCTGTCGTTCCTCGACTGGTTTTTCATGCTTCGGGGAGCTGCACCTTTTTATTGGTTATGCATTTAATCTGAGTTCTTCTGGGGTCTGAGAGGGGCAGGGGGTGATAATTGACTAGATTGTAAGGAGGAGGAAGAGAGGGGGGTCGTAATCGGTAGGTGGATTGCGTGGGAACAGGTTTCGGAGGAACGGGGGGGGGATGACGCAGATGGATATAGAAAAGGTGTCTGTGTGAGGGGGGCCTTGAAAATACGGTATTGCTCTCCCCTGGCCTTACGGCAGATACCTCCTTTGCTGCGACGGTACGGATATGGTGTCGGAGGGGGGGTCATGAGGAGTGGCGGCCCGAATGGTTCTGAGCGCTTAAATAATTATAAGAAAATGGGGGGGGGGGGGGAGGATGGGTGAAGGATAAATGGCAGCCCGAATGGTTCTGAGCGCTAAGGAGTGTTTGGGTTAAAGAAATGAAACTAAAACAATAGGTAGGAGGCAGGTACTGTTTATTATTTAATTTTTTCTTATGTCCTTACATGTGCAATCTCTATCATCGAGAGGAGGGTGGGCCCAACCCTCCTCCTCGGTCTTAATCTCTAACTTATTCTATAATGTCTATTTTAACCTTCTTATTCTTAATCTAAGACTAAAACTACTGCATCTTATTACATGTTTTTACCTTTGAATAGGTTTTTTTCCCCTTTTATTGTTTATGGTCTCTAGCTTGATCGAGCCCTTCGTCCTGGCGCGATCTCTTAGAGTGTATGGAACTTAGTGGACGGGCCTTGGGGAGGACGGTGGCCCGTTTAGCGGACCGCGCAGGGGAGGGCTCGAGGAAGAAGGGGTTAAGGGCGACGTGGTCTCGGAACGGTCACTAGAGTCGCACAACAATTCCCCTTGTAAAGTTGACCCGTTCCGAGACGTAAGTTCACTCGCGGTCACTTCGAACACTTTCTGATAACCCGGGCACTTTTTGTAAACACTTTGTTCCGATCTAAACTTGCTCTTCTTCGTCCTGTGGCCTGCTTGAAGGTCCCAGTTGAAGCTGATCTCGGTGAGCCTTGATCTCGTGTGCTTGTGGGTTTGAGTCTAGTAGGATCTGGTACATGTGTTGTCCACACTGCCTTTGGATGGTGTAGGGCCCTGTCCACTTGGGGCAAAATCCGGCGTGGACTCCTTCTGCTGCTTTGGACAAGGTGTGGTTCCTCACAAGGACGCTGGCTCCTATGGGCAGGGGGTCCTTTTCGGCTGCTGCCCGTCTCCCTAAGTACCGTTCCTGGTACTTCTCCTGGTGCAGTCTTGCTTCTGTGTGTTGGGACAGTAGTCTTTGTACCCGTAGTTGACGTTGATCTGCCTCTTCTGGGATAGGTGTTTGCTCTGCCTCTGAATCCCAGTCTTCGGGCCGTCTGAGCAGTTGCCCGAAAAGAAGTTCGCTGGGGGCGAACCCGGTGGCCTCGTTTCTTCTGTTTCGGAGATGGAAGAGGATTTTTGGAATGGCTTTGTCCCACTGGCGATGATCCTTTCCTTGGAGACTCGTGCGAATTCCCACCTTTAGTTCTTGATTTCTCCGTTCGACTGGATTCTCCCTTGGGTGGTACGCTGCGGTTGTCCACCTTTTGGTTTTCCAGGCTTGGCAGATTTTCTTCCACGCAAACGAGTGGAATTGCGGACCGTTGTCTGTAAGAAGTGCTGCGGGGTATCCCCATCTGGGGATGATTTCTTGTTCCAAGATTCGTTGGATTTGAGGGACGTTGGATTTCGAGAGGGGAAAGGCCTCCGTCCATCGAGAGAAAAGGTCGGTGATAACTAAGAGAAACCGCTTCCCTTTGGTTGATCTGGGGTATGGCCCCATCAGGTCTAGTGCGACCTCTTTCCAGGGCGAAGTAGGCTTTCTGGCCTTCCATGGCGTCTTCGTCGTTCTCCCCGACGTCTTCATCGTGGCGCATGTATGGCAAGCTTGGACGTGCTTTCGGACGTCTCTGGTTACTCCTTTACAGGAGTATTGTTTCCTAAGATTCTGAAGAGTATTCTTTTCTCCGGGGTGGCCCGCCTCTGCGTGGTCGTGGAAGTATTTCAGAATCTCTTCTCTCATTGCTGGAGGGGCTACAATCTTCATTGCTTGTTCTGGATAGTCTTTATACAACAATGCGCCGTCTTTCCGAGTGAATCTGGCCGCATGGAGCCTTTCTTGTCTGGACCGTTGGTCTACGGGGATTTTTGCGATGTCTTCCAGACGTCTTATTTGTTTCTGGATGTAGGGGTCTGTGTGTTGGGCCTTGATAACCCTTTCGGGTAGGGTCGGGGTGGATGGTAAGTTGAGGAGGCGGAGTGGCTCGGGGTTTGGGAGAGGAATTTCTGGGGGCATCATACGGTTCCACTCTCGTGTGTTATCTTCCGTGGACTCTTCTCCCGGGTTCCTTGATAGAGCGTCTGGTAGCTCGTTCTCCTTCCCTGGTCGGTGTTGGAGCGTGAAGCTGTACTCTTGTAGTAGCAGGGACCAACGGGTTAGCTTTGATCTGCCGTCCTTCATATTGTTTAGCCACGTCAGGCATTTTGCGTCCGTTCTTAATGTGAACGGTTTGTGTAAGTAGATCTGATACCTTTTGATTGCCCATATTATGGCGAGGCATTCTTGCTCATTGTTGTGGTATTGGCGTTCCGCGGGTGATAGCTTTGCGCTAGCATAGGAAATAATCTTTCGGTGTCCTTCTACTTCTTGATACAAGACCGCACCTAATCCTATTCCACTGGCGTCGGTTTGAAGATAGAAGGGTATCTCTGGGTCAGGTCGGTGCAGGGCTTGGATGTTTTTAAATGCTTCTTTTGTCTGTTCAAAGGCTTTTTGCTCTGGAGCGCCCCATTTCCATTTCTGAGTTGCTCCTGATCTGGTGGTGAGTAGGCTGGTGATATGGGCCATGTTCGGAATGAACTCTCGTAACCAGTTGCAGGTCCCGAGGAATTGCTGGAGCTGCCGCCGTGTTTGGGGGTGGGATATTCTTGGATCACCTTGAGCTGTTCGGGGTTTGGGCTATTTCCTTCTGAGGAGATGATATGTCCCAAGTATTTGAGCGTGGTTTTCCCGAACTCGCACTTCTTCATGGCACCTGTGAGTCGGTACATTTCTAGCCGTTCCAAAACCCTTTTAAGATGCTCTAGATGCTCTTCATAAGAGTTTGAAAATACTATAATATCGTCCATGTAAGCAAAACAAAATTTTCCCTGGTATCCTGCTAAGACCTTCTGGCTCATCATTTTTTGGAATGTCCCCGGTGCCCCTTTTAACCCAAAGGGCATGACCTTGAATTGATAGGTTTCGCCATTGGGCGTGCTGAACGCTGTGAGGTGTCTGCATTCCGGGTCTAATGGAATCTGCCAATACCCCGATTTGAGATCTAAGGTACTGAATATTTTGGCTGGACCTATTTCTTGAAGTAACTGAGGGATATGAATTCGCGGGCAGTTTTCTTCTTCTGTGTTGGCATTGAGTAGTCGATAATCTACGCAGAATCTAGGAGTTTTTTCCTTTCTCTCGATGATGACTATTGGTGCTTGGTACTGTGACGTGCTGGACTCTATGATATTGGTTCTGAGCATTTCCTCGACCTGGGTTTGGATTATTTGTTTCTTTTGGAGCGAGTATCTGTAGGTGGGTCCTCTGATGGGGCGGTCATTCTTCAGGCGGATCTGATGTTGTGTGCAATTCGTTTGATTTTGGGGATTGAAAAGATCTAAGGCCTTCTGATGCTGCTTGATGACTTGGAAGAGGTGGGTTTGTAGTTCTGGGGGAAAGTCGTGTCGTACTTCCTCAGAGTTGAAGGGGGTGACCTTCCCTGGTTCCTTCGCTACCCAATACACTTGTACTCTTTGCTCTTTTCCGAATATTACGCATGCGCGCTGGTAATCCACTATTACCTCTTGCTCGGAGAGCCACGTATGACCCAGAAGAATTTCTTCGACGAGATCGTCTGCGACTAGACACGTTATGACCATTTTCTTGACGCCTATTTCTATATGTAGCTGGCAGTGGCCTCGAATGTTTAGTTCCGTTCCTTCCTTGGCTAGAGACACTGAGGTGGGTGCCTTGACCATCCGTTCCCGTGTGTGAGAGTCGAGGGCTGAGGTCCTGACGAAGTTCTGTGATGCTCCGGAGTCTAGGACGGCTCGAAGCTCTCTTGAGGGCGTGCGAACTGGGATTCGGGGTAAGTTTGACGGTGGTCCACTGCTAAGTATGGCCTGTTGAGCCGGGGATGAGTTCGGCCTCGTTTTCATCCCCTGGTTCCGTTTCCCGCGCTAGGTTGTGTGGTTTGTGCGTCGTGTGGTCTGTCCATGGTTCTTCTTGCGAGGAGTACGGGGCACTCTCGGTGGAAATGCTGGGCGGGACAGAAGTGACATTGAGGAGGGAGTCGGGTATTTCGGAGGGGAAGGGGCCTTGGTGGCTCGTGAGGGGAGGATGGGAGTATATCTCGTTGCACTGCCTGAGCTCGCTCTAGTAATTGGTCTATGGTAGTGGGTGGGACGGAGGTGATAAATGGCCGTATGGTGGGGTGGAGGAGCTCACTTATGAGGGGTAGAATTTGCTCGTCGGGAGCGGTGGGGAAGAATCGCTTGTACAGTCTCATCTTTCTGAGAATGAAATGGTCGGAAGATTCTCTGGCTGTCTGGGCTTCCCCATATAGCTTCGCTTGGAGTTTGACTCTCAGTGGTGGAGAGTCGAATCGTTCTTGAAGCCTTTTTTGAAGTTCTTCCCAAGTGTTGGAATATCCCTCATAGTATTTCCACCACTGCGCGGCGTCTTGATTCAATCTTTCCTTAACCAGCGTTGTCCATAGCTCCTTGGGTGTGTTGCTGTCCTGGAGGATTGCTTCGCACTTCCTCAGAAATGCTTCCGGGTCTTCATGGTCCAGGCCTGAGAATCCGGGGAGAATAGGCTGGAAGGTGGGCTGCGTGGATTGGTGGCTAGTATGGCGAGGGATTGGCTTGCCTTTCGGCGGAGTTCTTCAAGTTCGTCGTGCTCAGCGGCCGTCTTTTCATTGCAGGGTTGGCAGATGAATTGGAGCCCAGTGGTATCTCTGTCTTTTTCTTCCAGTTTAAGCAGAGGAAATGATACCATTCCTCGCACTTATCACAGTAGATTGTTCTTTCTCCCTTCCGGGGCAGGCGGGGAAACTGCACTGATGTCGGGTACGTCTTGGCATTTTTTTTTGTTTAATTTTTTTTTTTTAAAATTTTTTTTTAGGGCGCCACCGAGTTTTTCTGAACTCGGAAAAGTGGTGAGTCCTTAGGTTTTGGGTTCTCTGCTGGCTTCAGCCGGTCACTCTTCTCTCTTGTTCAGGAGAAGTGCCCCACGTTGGGCGCCATCTTGTCGTTCCTCGACTGGTTTTTCATGCTTCGGGGAGCTGGACGGGGCGTCTTCTAAACCTAGGTCGCGAAGTTTCAGCTGCACCTTTTTATTGGTTATGCATTTAATCTGAGTTCTTCTGGGGTCTGAGAGGGGCAGGGGGTGATAATTGACTAGATTGTAAGGAGGAGGAAGAGAGAGGGGTCGTAATCGGTAGGTGGATTGCGTGGGAACAGGTTTCGGAGGAAACGGGGGGGGGGGATGACGCAGATGGATATGGAAAAGGTGTCTGTGTGAGGGGGGCCTTGAAAATACGGTATTGCTCTCCCTGGCCTTACGGCAGATACCTCCTTTGCTGCGACGGTACGGATATGGTGTCGGAGGGGGGGTCATGAGGAGTGGCGGCCCGAATGGTTCTGAGCGCTTAAATAATTATAAGAAAATTGGGGGGGGGGGGGGAGGATGGGTGAAGGATAAATGGCAGCCCGAATGGTTCTGAGCGCTAAGGAGTGTTTGGGTTAAAGAAATGAAACTAAAACAATAGGTAGGAGGCAGGTACTGTTTATTATTTAATTTTTTCTTATGTCCTTACATGTGCAATCTCTATCATCGAGAGGAGGGTGGGCCCAACCCTCCTCCTCGGTCTTAATCTCTAACTTATTCTATCATGTCTATTTTAACCTTCTTATTCTTAAGGCCCTGCCTACCCATAAATGCACGGTTCTAAACAAAAGAATTTAAAACAAAATATATTTAATAATTCAATATTGTTGTTTTTTATTTATTTTAGTAACATATCTGGGCATCTTTCATAATTCTTATGGAATTTTCAAACCATGCTTAAAATAGTTATTGAAATATTTTCATTAAAATGTTTCCATTTCAATGCATTTTAAATGGGAAAACAAAAATTATTAATGGATTTATTTATTTTCTTTGTACAATTAAGCTAGAGTGTTTGTTTATAACATACTATTTAATGAATAATTTATTTTTCTTTTTAGACATATTTTTTAATTTGGGTTAGCTTCAATAATCACGACGATATTGAGCTCTAACGACTCCCAAGTCGATTCTCTAGTCAAAATACATGGTTTTAAATACAACTTTTCCTTCTGCAACTAGTTGTCATAGCTGATAATAGGTGCCGTTAGTATGATCATTACCCATTTACAAGCTAGTATCATTTTGCAATCGTTGGCTAACCTGCTGTATCGGAATGCAGGCGGCAATGGAGGGTTAAACTAATCTATGTGACCTTGAGTCAAAGAGACATTAATACCATGTACGTTAGGATAAGAAGGGCCAATGTCCAATTATGAAAATTTGCGTAATTAAATATAAACAATTAAACATCTTAATATATTCAGTAACTAAAATACTCACAAAGTCTTAACTGCTGTGTGAATAAATATAGTTGGTCCCTACTTACTTCAATGAGAGTATTACTCTAGTGATACATTATTTTCAAAGAAAAAGCCACATGCTTCTCCATACACAAGTTTTATGACATTAGCCCTTAATTAACTGAGACAGTAAAACATGTAAAATTCTTCACTCTTATCTTATATTCTTTCTTGAGTTTTCTCATTCTTTAGCACTACACGTTGTAATAATAAGTGTTAATATTCAAAGTAAATGAAAACTACTGTACATTGAATTTTTAATCCACTATTATAATAAATAAAAATAAACATTCCTGCTCATATCAAACATAGTTATTTTAAATAAAGTTTGGTCTAAATGTAATTTGGAGACGTTCTCAGTATAATTTTATATACTAGTTTTTATTTTACGGTCTAGGATTTGACTCTCATTGGACTTTGGAATAAGTTATTTTTCAAAAAGTTAATGAACGAAGTTTTTGGTAGTCAAGATGTGAAAATGTTAATTTTATTTTATTAGCGTGTTAAATGTGATTACTTTTAATTTGAACCTGTTGCATTCTCGCAGTTTGTGCGCTCGTTTTGGAAGAAATGTATCGAATCCCGAACAATAAGTACCCACGGTGATTACTTTTTATATAATTAACAATATGTGACCTTTTTGCTTTCGAACAAAATCCAATGGATTGTATAAATTTTGAGGTGGAGAAGTATTTACAAAATATTATTTTATATCCTTGTGAATAACAAGTTTATGAAGAAAGGGCGCACAAAGAAAATCAAAGATATAATTGATTATTTAACTTCTTGTAGTAAAGGGTAAGTTTTTTTTAATGGTATGCATATTACTGGCGCTTAGGCTATCTGTATCTACTAATTTAAGTACAATGGATGAGCAGCGATATTATTTTATTTACTGTAGAAATAATATCAAAATTAAGATACAAATAAATACTTCTATATAACAATGCAGCGATTATTCTGATATTTCAAGTACTTTTTTTTTAAAAGAAAAGCTCTTAGCTGAAAGTAAATGTTACTAACACTCTGTAACGCACTTATTGTATGTTCAAAATCTCTTGTGCCTTGGCCGAGTTCGTATCACGCTAGTACTAAGTAATTTCAACCTAACAGGGAATCGAACTAGTCAAGTTATTGAGCTGATTAATTTACGCACTCAGTGCTCAGTCATAGCACTTTAGCAATATTGACCACGACATGAAGCCGATGATAAGTAAATATATATTTAAAACCATTAAAATTAATGAACTTTTGTGTTCCCTATGCCATAAAGTAAGTAAGTAAGTAAGTATTTGATACCCGACCACCTCTGTTGTATAGTGGTCAGATTTACTGGCTTCAGATATTGAAGTCCCAAGTTCGATCCCCAGTGCCCCTAATTCTGTCTGTGAAGCAGTGGGTCTGAAATGGAACCAAGATCAACCTCGTGAGGACAAATGAGGAGATAATTGAATGAATAAGTAGCGCTTCAGTCTAGAAAACTGAGATAGAAGTCTGGAGGGCTCGTTGTGCTAACCACATGGCACCCTCAGCTTGAAAATGTTAGCCCTATCTTTGCCAACATACGGCAGCCTCTCGATTGGTATAGCCTGCTTGCAGGCTGACACCATGGAGATATTACTCAAGTTAAACTCTACCAATAGGTAAAAAATTATTCCCAAAAACATTTATTTCTGGAAAATTGTGTAAATCCTATAGATGTTTGAAAACTGTAAACACCGTATTAAATAACAGATACCCACTTCAGTGGCTGAGTGGTCTAAGATGTCACTAGTGTTAAATTGGTCTGCTGATAGCGGAGCACTTGGGGTGCAAATCCTGGTCGAGTATATTGAGGGTAGTTTTTCCTAAATTGTTTCCCCATCTTCCAAAATAAAAATGCTGGTAGATAACCTCTCAAATGCTTCTTTCCTCATTACCACCCAATTAGATTATCATATATACGTATAACATGAACAGGTAGTATGACGTGGTAATATCAGTAATAAAAATAACAGATATATTTATAGTCAAAATTGTTATAGTCTTCGAAATGAAACTGCTTTTAAAATATGTTATTGCCTCCTTAGCCTTTAAATTTTAAAAATTAGCCAAAGCACAGTGGCCAAATTTAGCACATTAAATTTTAGTTATTTTTTAATTTACCTGCTTACTAATAAACTCAAATAAATGGTACGACAAAATCGTAGGCTACATACTCAATCGTATAGGTTATTTATTATAGTTAGTGACAAAACCTTCAAAAATAAGTTATCTCTAATTTTACCTTAAATAAATTTTTCTCTGATAAATAAGTGTACATTGTTATTTATCACTACCCTCACCAGATAATTATTTGAAAAAATTTCAATAGTGGTACAACAGCATTAACCTGGAGTCACGTGACACTTTGATATGCTAATTACTCAAAATGGGTACGGGTACAAAACTTTCTCTTTGTGGTACAAAACGGTACAGAACTAGTACAAAACTTTGGCATGAAAAAATTCAAAAGTGGTACAACAGCATTAACCTGGAGTCACCACTTTGATATGCTAATTACTCAAAATGGGTACGGGTACAAAACTTATTTGTGTTACAAAACGGTACAAAACTAGTACAAAATTTTGGCATCAAAAAATTCAAAAGTGTTACAACACCATTAACCTGGAGTCACCACTTTGATATGCTAATTACTGAAAATGAGTACGGGTACAAAACTTATTTGTGTTACAAAACGGTACAAAACTATTACAAAACTTTGGCATCAAAAAAAGTTCAAAATCAAAAGGGGTACAACCGCATTTACCTGGAGTAAGTGGAGTACTCACTTTGATATGCTAATTACTCAAAACGGGTACGGGTACAATACTTTTTCTTTCTGGTACAAAACGGTACAAAACTAGTACAAAACTTTGGCATCAAAAAAAGTTCAAAATTAAAAAGTAGTAAAACAGCATTAACCTTGAGTCACCACTTTGATATGCTAATTACTCAAAATGGGTACGGATACAAAACTTTGGCATCAAAAAAAGTTCAAAATTCAAAAGTGGTACAACTGCATTAACCTAGAGTCACCACTTTGATATGCTAATTACTCAAAACGGGTACGGGTACAAAATGGTACAAAACTGTACTAAACTTTGGCATCAAAAGGTTCTAAATTCAAAGGTTAATGGACGTCTAGCTGACTGGAATGAATAAGCTAATTTTTATGCTCGAGAGTGTGATTGTATCTTGACGTTATGTCTCCCAACGTTTAGTCAAACTTGGTCGCCTACACACTTTACTGTCCGGCACTACACTTCTTATCTCTCTCAATTCTTGGAAAAAAGTTTGCTTGCTGCCTTTATGGCCCGTCTACAACCAAACGCACCCGCTTGTCGGACTCGCAACTACGCAATAACGTAATTTTGTCTGTCTACAATAGCATACGCAAACACAATCGTATGTCGGAATTGTCGGACCAACTTGTCGGGAGGAGATGAGCATTGTCCATCTCTTTCGTTTATGTAGTTGCGTTGGCTTGCGTTCAGCCAATCAAAAAACAAATATGGATGGACTACTAAAATCAAATAATTCGAAGCTATTTGGTCTATAACAAAAACGATTGGAAATGTATAGTAATGAATACAGGATTTCCAATTAAAATCATGTGTATTTATCCAGTTAAATATTTTTTAAATATTTATATCTTATTTGAAAACATTAATATGAATTTGACATTTATAGTCATCATTGATGTTGGTTCCTATTGGTTGAAGTTACGTTTTACGACTTTTCATTGTAGACAGTCTATTTTATATTTAATATAAGCGTAGTAACGAGTGGATTTGCGATTGCGTAGTTGCGAGTCCGACAAGCGGGTATGTTGGTTGTAGACTGGCCTTTACTGATTACCGGTCGTGGTCGCCAGTCTCCCAATTGCTTAAACAAACCAGTAGTTCTGCCAACCTGATGGCTGGAATCCACCAGTTTGTATAACGTTAGCAACGCCATCTATTTTAGAGCTGAAAGCTCAACACGCCGCCAGGGGGGGTAGGCAGGGCCTTAATCTAAGACTAAAACTACTGCATCTTATTACATGTTTTTACCTTTGAATAGGTTTTTTTTTCCCTTTTATTGTTTATGGTCTCTAGCTTGATCGAGCCCTTCGTCCTGGCGCGATCTCTTAGAGTGTATGGAACTTAGTGGACGGGCCTTGGGGAGGATGTTGGCCCGTTTAGCGGACCGCGCAGGGGTGGGCTCGAGGAAGAAGGGGTTAAGGGCGACGTGGTCTCGGAACGGTCACTAGAGTCGCACAACAAAGCGTGCCTATTTCTTAAATTAATATTTACATCCATATCAGAGTACCTTTTTTTTATTTCAAATTAGTGCATTAGAATACACTAACAAAGTAAATACATTTTGAGTGTTGTCGACGCGATGCACCCATTGAACTCCATTGAATGTACTAAGTTTATTGTCAGGTACCAATTTCAAATTGCCTATATAATCGTGTGGGTGACTTCAATGATTATACTCACCTTACCAATGTCAGTTGCTTCAACTGAGATAAGTTTTTCCAAGTTGAAGTTAATAAAAACATATCTGAGATCAACTTCTTCTCAGGAAAGATTGAAAAATGTATCAATATTATCGATTGAAAATGAGATATCTACTTCATTGTACTATAACGATTTAAGTAACACTTTTGCTTCTATAAAAGCTAGAAAATTTAATATCTAAAACAGTGGTCCCCAAACTTACTAATCAGAGGGCCACATTAGGATATTCAAAGCTCTAGGTGGGCTGGATTGAACACGATACATAATATACACACATTATAATATATAATGTATAATTTCGTTCTAGATCTCATTTCGATATATGCATATCTTAGAACCATAGTTAAACATGACTTAAATGTAAGCTGTGCAGCCAACATAATTACCCTCTTCCTCCTCAAATCGGAAACGTACCTCGGACCGGACCCTCCGCTCAAAATACACTTTGTGGAACACGGCTAGCTCGGATTTTATACATTGCATTAAGGAGAACCATCATTTCGGTATTCGTCTTTTTTTATATCTTACTTTTCTTTTTATTTCCCACACATATTCTTTATGAAAATCCACGTTTTTGTAGTTCTTGAAAGTGTAGTATACTTTATACCTCCCTTTATAGTAAAAAACAAAAAGAGTCAACAAAACTTTTTGCAAGTAAAAAAAAAAGGCAATACTAAAATATATTAAGAATGAGAATAAAATGACGTCATCGTTTGATTGTTATACAATACAGTCTTTTTTAGTTATTTTTAAAAAAATCGCCAATAAAAATATGTATAAATATGCTCTAGTTTAAAAACGGCCATTTATAGTAGTTTTTTGCACACACAAAACTTTTGCCTCAGACCGGCCCTACTCACGGGTGCATAAACCAACATCCCTTCCTTTCTTCCCTATCTCTCTCCCCCATAATTTACTCCTGGAACTACCTAGTCACCCGAGCCCCTT
This sequence comes from Timema cristinae, assembly GCA_039000515.1. Lineage (NCBI taxonomy): Eukaryota > Metazoa > Arthropoda > Insecta > Phasmatodea > Timematidae > Timema > Timema cristinae. The sequence continues at coordinate 32,735 of JBCFYV010001623.1, forward strand.
CCACACCAATCTCCACCATCAGTCCCGTCAGATACCACCTTCAACCGCCAAGACCTTATACCTTTTCCCCGACTTCTCTACCATACTCCAGCCAGAAGGACCCGCGAGTTGGCTGACTCGGGAATACCAATTGGGTTACTCATACTCTACTACCATACTCCAGCCAGAAGGACCCACGAGTTGGCTGACTCGGGAATGCCAATTGGGTTACTCATACTCTACTACCATACTCCAGCCAGAAGGACCCGCGAGTTGGCTGACTCAGGAATGCCAATTGGGTTCCTCATACTCTACTACCAAAGGTCATTCGGAAGCTTGAGGCCACCTTTGGTAACAACACTACTCAAGATAAACAAACGTAATCATCTACCTCCAACCCCGGCCCGATCAAATCAGTCAACCACCAAGATAATCATCATTTCATTCAAACTAGAACCTTATCTCAACACTGTATACGAGTCAGTAATAAAGTGAGGGTGCATTTTAAATTCAATATTCAAGTTAAATTTCCAAAACATTAAACTTATTTATCATTTGTTGTAAGTGAACTGCCCTTAAATTAATTTATTTTAGATAAATAAATATAAATAATTATTGATATGAAAAATGGTCTATCTATACTAATTTTGAACCAAGTCGCTAAAGCCATTTTTATAAATATTCAAATTTAAAAAATCAATAAGCTACAAATAGCAAAATTTTTCTCCCAAAACAAGTATACAGTTTTATTTATAATGTCATGTCAAACACTTTCCAAATATACATTTTAACCAAAATAATTAGAGCCACTCTCAAAATAATTCGAATTTTCAAAAATGTCTACCCATTCGAAGAATCTTTATCGAATATTTACCCAAAACGAAGTATAAAGGGTAATATGTCATTTCAAAGATTCCCAAGATACCTATTTAAAACAAAATCCTTATGGAAATTTTCTAAATATTTCAAATGTTTGAAAAATCAGTAAACTATTCATAAATGAGTTTACACCCCAAAAACAAGTAGACACTGTTATTTGTAATGCCAAACAGTCCCAAGATACCAATGTGTAACCAAACTGTTGGAGCCATTTAAAATATTTCAACATTTTGTAACATTAGTAATGAAAGCTTATCTTGGCCAGAACTCTATCCCTGTAATTTTAACTGACAGCCCTCAGCGGTGTGTTGGTAGAAAGTTCAGAAATCATTATTTTCAATAACATTTGCCTCTGCTTTGACACCTTTCACTGAGCCTGTTTGGTGTTTTTAGTGGCTTGAGAGATTTAAAAGGCACAGGGCCCAGATTTTCACATGTCATTATTATTATTATTATTTTTTTGGTCCATCAGGGAAAATGCTCAGTTGTACATAGACTCGTTTTATGATCTCCTGGTTGTAGAAATGTTTATTTTATGTGTCATTTTTTTGCCATTTAAGATTTTCAGGTCTTTTTATGTTTACTAAATCATTTTTAAGCATTTTTTTAAAAGTAAATTTAAAATGGTTTGAAAATGACTCTAAAAAGGTTATATATATGAATTATCGATGCTTTACTAAAACATGAATATCCAAACATCAGATATTTTAGCACCCACTTGTTGACTGGAGAAGATAATGTACGAGTCCAAATGCCTTTATACCTGTGTGCTTATAAAATCCACAATTCCTGGTGAGATCTTCACTACACCTAAGTAAGAAAGGGGAGAGCAATCTTTAGAGCTCAAATTAACTTTGTGCCATCTTTATATTCCTGATGAGTCACTCTACCATGTCTGGAATGGGATGGGGAGCTATCGTTTTAAAGGAGGTATTTGTATTCCAATGTTAAGTAGAACACATGATTTAGCTGTCAAAATATTCTAAATGCATAGTTTTCATTTATAAAGTGCACGTTATATTTATTCGTTTACAATCATTTTATGTGTATTTAGAATGCTTTAAACCAAACCATCTAAGTCGAGTCATTTGAGGCAAGTTATTACTGAGTTCGGAGAGGATATTTTTTCTACAGAGAGTGAAATACTTTTATATAAAATATGTGAAGTGAAAGTGGTCGGAATCAGATAAAAGATTTAACCATTCAACAGCATATCAGTCGCAACAAACACGTCCGCGACATCCAAAATATCGATAAAAAATTAAACCTCTCAATTATTACTTGCACATAATGCATTCACTAATCAAGACAAATCCTCAACATTTTATAAAGATTTATGTGACTTCTGGTATCTGCGAACATTCCTCTGTGGAAACTGAGCAATGTTAAACTTAAAGATTTCCCGAGACTGTATACGGGTCATTCTATTCCAGACGAGTCCACACCGAGAGAAAACTGGAAATGGACAGAGCAGGAGAGATATTTCTGCTTACGTGTATAATGTTAATCCTAGCTCTCGTAATAAATACATCATATAATGGAATTTCTATCAAATTTTTTAGCTCATTTTTTGCACATTTAAAATTGTGAAACTCCTTTTTTACAAATTACAAACATATCCTTTATTGCGGTCACCATTGACACTATTTTTTATAGGTAGTATTTATATTATTGAGTCTAACGAACCATACTCGGTTAAGAGTTTGGTTCTCTGCGCTGACCACATGACACCCTCTAGACGCAGAAGTTGGCACTATACTCACCAACTGATGGCAGTCGGTAATGCTCTATTGTGGGCTCACGCCATGGAGTTAGTTTCTCGGAACTCACACTGATAAAAGTATATATGTGGTTTAAATATAATTATATTTTCATGTAATAACAATAATTATGTGTTTCATGATTGATGAATTATTCATTTAATTTTAGTAGCTAAGGGGGTCCATGAACAAATTGATCTAGCCCCCCTCCCCCTGTTCTAGAACTTTAGAACTGTGAGTGGGGGATAGGAGAAGAAGGGTTTAGGAAAAGTTATGTAACGATCCACCCATTTTCGTGTGTTCAGGGACAATTAAATCTGCAAATTGCAGTGTTCTATCTTAACCAAACAATATTTTAATTATAATCTATGCAAATTATCTCGTCATAACACTAATATTATTTTGTTAAAGCTAATACATCATATTGGATAAGTATGCATCTTTCTATTTGTAAATTGATGTGGAAAATCTTATCAATGTTGCCAGTAGACAAATATAAGATCAAATAGCATGCAGCATTCACATAATTTGTAATAGAGGCAATAAACATAATGTTGATATTTCCTATATTTTTATATCACGTGGTATCAATAATAAAAGAGAGAAAATATTCTCTCCTATTCCTGTAAAGTGCCATTCTGTACCTACGTACTACCCATATGTTGTTTCTTTACTCAACCTAGCATAACTGGGAAATAACGACATTTCCTCCCCAAACCCCCACCCCTCTCGGGCAGAAGAGTTCCGGCACTTGTGTTTTAGGCTCCTTCCACACAAGAGGGATTTTACCACGTGTTGTTTTTTCCACGCGAACTTTATTCTAACGTTCGTTTCTCACGAAAGGTAAAATCCCATCCATGTTCGGTTGTGCTGTTAACAGGAATACATCATGGCTGACGACATCAACTGTATGATGACCTCATATTTATCTTTGGTTTCGCAAAGTAAAAACAAACCCCAAGGTGGGTATGGATGCAATGGATGTAGAGTGGGATACCATTGATGACACCAGAACGGGAATCCAACCTCGTTCACCTGGTCACATGAAAATTATTGCTGTTTCTTATCCTAAATGATCTTCTCTCCCTCCACACACGTATCGTCCTTCACTTTCAGACACCTCCAACAGCAGACTGGACGTGCGGTTTATTCTCCCTCGTCATTGTATCTCAAGGTCGATGTACGGGAATGTTCCCTCCCTGTGTGAACGAGCTCATTTGAACCAATGTGTCTCGACGGGAAAATTACCTCTCGTATAGGAAAGGCTCCTTGGAGAGAGTTAGTATTGCGACAGTAAAAAAAATCAATCTAAAAATGTTGATAAATGTCTACGTTTCACGACCCCCTTAAACCGAACAAGTTTTTTCACGATGCCGTCTGTCTGTCTGCCTTGAGCTGAAACCATTTTACCAATCGGGATAAAACTTTGTATTTAGGGTTTCCATAAGATTCTCTCGAAAGTATTTTAGAATAGACAGGCCTCCACCGTGGTTCAGATTCCACGTTAAACTGTAGGTCCTTCATTTCATCTCACAATCACCCTACCATTACACATTAGCGTAAGTGCGTATAACCCGAACGGGTAGTAAGACGCGGTGCTAATAATAATAATAATATTTTAGAATAATAGAGTCTAGCTCTAAAATAAAGTAAAAAGAGAGAGAGAAAAAATATCTCGAAATACACTTGAAAGATTTTGATTAAATTTTGAATCTAGCTTGTAGTGACGTCATGAGGCCTTGCGATCAGCTGTTTCTTACGTAGAATTGTGTGAATATTTCTAGTTTTCCGCATTTAAAAACTGATGAATAACTTTGAACGATTCTGACAAATAATATAAACATGTGTTAAGTATATCATTAAACAAAAATACTTCAGAGGTTGACAAATAAAACAAAATTATAAATATGTAAATAATAATTTTAAAATATATATTTTTTTAACTAAGGATTATGTACTTTTCACAAACACGATTATAATATTATGATATAAATTATAAAAGGGCACTCGCTTGAACCCTAATTAGAGTATCAATTTCGCATTAATCCAAAAGTATCGGGCTCATTTCTCATGTCCAAAACCTATCAAACAATGCATCCGGCAATTTACCCTTTTTTATCTTTAATCATCCATCACTACAGACTCCTTTTTAGCTTTTAAATATGTTTTTCTGATTCAAAAACACATGATCTTTCATCGATAAGATAAATTGTAAAATATTTGGACTTTTAACTATTTTCAAGCACTCTACTTTTATTCCCTAAAAGTAAACTTAAGGCATCTCCATACTTGTTTTCTTATATATATAGTCAATGTGGGGCTATAACCACAGATTGTTTCAAAAACTAACTATGTCATAAGATTCAAACATATTAACTTTGTCTATTCAACTCAAATTTTAATATAAAACAAAAAAAATAAATATTAATAGTTAGAACAATTCTCTCATAAAACCATTCTGTGTGCCAGGCGGAAAAATTATCACATATTTGAGGAAATTGTAAAAGTAAGTTTGTAATTATTTGAGTACTCACTCAAGGATTGAGTGAGAATGGAATAATAAAAAATATTCACTTCAACAAAGATCGAATCGGGTTGTTATTTATTTGCTAGTAATCAAAGTAGATCAGTGTTGTTTTTGTACGGTCATTGTTTCTTTGAACCCCATTTTTATTTATTAAAACCATATATAGTAGGTATTTACAACAATGTAAGATGTTGATGTGGAGGTTAACTGATTACGGACTTCCAGTACACCGAGGAGGTTTATGTAAGTATCGAGCTACACACTTTCCCCGATTTTTAATATTCTTGTTTTTACTTTATCGCTATCTTAGAGATAGAGAAATTATTGTGATCGTGAAAAAATCGAACTCAAGATTTTGATGATTCTAGACGTTTCATGACACCCCAAATCCTAAAAAGTGGTGTTTGAATTTCCGTCTGTCTGTCTATCTGTCTGTTTGTGACTCTGACTAGAGCCTAAATTATTTTACCGATCGGGCTAAAACTTGGTATCTAGGGTTTTCATAGGGTTGCCCAGAGGGTTTTTATTTTAAATAGGATATTTAAGCCTAAAATTAAGTGTAGTTTACTGAAGGACAAAAAGAGAAAAAATCGATTTTCTTAAAATCGGTTCTAACGATTTTGACTACATTTCATTTCTTAACATTTATAAATATTTAAAAAAAGGCTACCCTCAATATTTCGGCAAAATGAATTTAAGGTCTCCGGTCTGATGCGTAAATTCTCATTTTTTATAATATCTCCGAAACTATTTGACATATGAAATTACTTATCATTGCAAATATCTTTTTTTTTATCGGTCCAACCATACAAATGAGGACATTAATTATTTAAAAATAAAATTATAAAATTTAAAACCGCGACTCAAAAAATATTTTACATAGGTATAGTAAAATATATGCTTGGGTTCGCTAGTGTATTATTTCGTTTCACATATATCACAAGTTTTGAGTAACTATCTCCATTTTAAACAATAGAGCGAGAAAGTCCGTGTGGAGCACCGTACCATTTATATTTCTTTTCACATGTGTATCCATTCCAATCCTCAAAACTGTTATCGATGGACTAGTTAGTCCTCTTCTGGTAAGATCATTGAAATATTTATAATCTGTATTATGCACAGCTAAAAAAAATAAATCAAAGCAACAACGATATTCCAAACGAACAGACCATTTGTTGAAAGCAACCACAAATGTACAAAGCTGAGGATTCTGGAACCATGTCAGGTGTTAGTTGACTATCATTACCACTAATCACATTCACAAAATGTTCATCTATAAAATGTTTACAATGTGACCTAAAACATAATGCAATGGAAGCGTGTACCACACAAAATCTCAAATCAACTAAATCACACGAGAAATAAACATAGTGGACAGTAAAGCAATATGAACTAAATCAGCAGAAGAGTTTGTGGTTACTGGTAATGGCCCGTCTACAACCAACATACCCGCTTGCCGGACTCGCAACTACACAATCGCAAATGCACTCGTAATTACGCCTTTATTAAATTACAAAATAGACTGTCTACAATGAAAAGTCGTAAAACGTAATTTCAACCATTATAAACAAACATCAATGATGACTATAAAAGTCAAATTCATATTAATGTTTTCAAATAAGAAATAGATATTTAAAAAATATATAAATGGTTAAATGCACATGATTTTTATTGAAAATCCTGTATTTATTACTATACATTTCCAAGCGTTGTTGTCTTAGACCAAATAACTTCATATTATTTTATTTTAGTAGCCATCCATATTGGTATTTTATTGGCTGAACGCAAGCCAACGCAACTACATAAACGTAAGAGATGGACAATGTTCATCTCCCCCCGACAAGCTGGTCCGACAGTTCCGACATACGATTGTGTTTGCGTAAGCTATTGTAGACAGACAAAATTACGTTATTGCGAGTCCGACAAGCGGGTGCGTTTGGTTGTAGACGGGCCTTAAGGCTGTGCAAGAGAGATAATATTTTATTTTATTTTATTATTTTTATTGTTGTGGGTCTTTTTAATAGAATAAAAATATTAAAATAAGTAATAATAGAGAAAAATGGTTATGTATTTTTTGATTAAATAGTTATAATGATTAATTTAACTTAATAATACTAATTCGTATACAAGTATTAAGAAATACAAGCAAAAGCCTTAATTTTTTTTGTGGATGTACGGATAGTATAGCACTATATGGTAAACATATTTTAGGCACGGTCTGTACCATATTTTCTAAGATATTAATTTTTATTTAATAAATAATGAAACTGAATCGGCGGCAGACTTTCTCATTCGTTTACAAATAAATTTCCTATTAGAAAACTACTTTGTATTTTGAAATTAAATTTAACTCTCCTTATTAAGCAATAAATACTGGTTCATTTGACATTTTTCATACAATCATTACTATCATATTTTAAAAACTGGATAGGAAATAACCAGAAATTACGTTATTTTCACATAAATAAATACAGCCAAACCGGGCCGTACCGTTGAGAACCAAACACAGGTAGGAGAGACCGCTTGTGTTTTGATTGACAACGGTGGGCGGGCGGGGAGCGATGAGGGGGATGAAGATCATTAGCAAACTTTTCAAAACCAGCTGAGAAAAGTATTGAGGTACAAAAACATGAGTAATATTCTGATATTTTAGACTGTTCTTGCCTGTTAGCTATTTAATGTGTGAAAGCTGTACAGTCTATTGTTACCAGTATCCTTTGACATTGTTTAGTTTTATATTTTAGTATGAGCGTAGGCTACCATCTAACTGGCATAAATATAATTATATTAATCAAGGCCTTAGCCAGCAAATAATTTCAGGGGGTGGGGGCATCCCCAATTGATGGAGGCTAGGACAAATTCTAAGTATTAAACTCCTCTAGAAGCATTTTTTATGGCAACATAACATCATAACTGCCATAGGCTAGAAAAAAAAATCAAAATATTAAACACCTCTAAAGCTCTCTAAAGTATTTTTATGGCAACCCAACACCATAGCTGCCGAAGCCTAGAAAAAAATTATAATTATTAAACACCTCTATATGCTCTCTGAAGTGCTTTTTATGGCAACACAGCCCCTAATTTGTACTTGTACATTAATTTTGGTATTGTTTAAACCATAAATAAAGAAATATATATTGTTCATAAAATTTCCGACTATGGTTTTGATATTAATCAACTTTTGTGTGAATTTTACTGTGTACAAAATGTCTAAGCCTTGTTCATTTCCAAGTAAAGTATTCAAAAGAAGAAAATGATCCAGAGATTTAAATAGATGGAGAATCTAGAAAGAAGAATCATAATTAACCGTAAACAAATTTGAATCACTTAAAAGGTAACTGTAGTTTGAAAATATTACAACTAATATTTGTATTTTGTGTTTGTTAAAGTATATGTAGGCGTATTTTATTTATTTTCTAAAAAGAATTCTACGAATATGCCAAAAATGTGCCAAATATATTTATGTTGATAAAAAAATGGTAAAAAAAAAAGTACAGTCTTGTACATGAAATGTGGCCGCGTTAAATTGGTTCCAAACGGAAATGATGGTAAGTTTTTGTAATCGAGTGTGTTGGCTACCTAAAGTTTAAAATAGTCCTTAGATATACACAAAATATAAGGTGATGATTGTGTTATAATATAATTTATAAGTTATGGGTTAGTGACTATAAGCCCTAATCAGTATGCATTCCGAGTAAATTACATGTTTTTCTGGTTTGTTAGTGAGCGGGAGGTCAAGGTTTGAATTCCGACTTGGTGTAATCTACTAAAGCTTCTTTTAGTAACAGCTTCCCACGCTTCCTCCACACAAACGCGGTACTTTTCCTCTCTAATCTACTTTACTCACTCTTACCCTATTATAATAACTAAATGCGAATAGCTTAGATGAATGGTAAGACGTTCTGTAATAAATAAATAACTATGTAAAATATATATATATATTTAATAGTTTTTAGGACTTGCGCCCAAGAAAGTGAAGACTTTACACCAACTGCAGGAACCTCCAATTCCAAAGATATGCAGGCAGACACATACTTTTTTGATGAAGATGACGAATTGGAGGATCTACTACCGAATGTGGAACATCCTTCACTCGTTAGTGAAAACACTATTTCAAAATATGAATATAGTAATGAAAATACCTTACCAACACTTTTCATAGAAAATATTGAAAGGTTGAAAGAACACAGGATTCTTCCACTACGGGTCACCGAATTATTGATGTAATGCCTTTTTCTAAACAGATCATTAAATTAGATAAAACACTCCAAATCATGTACGTTAGGTCACTATAAACTAGAAAAGGAAATAAGAAATGGGTTTGAATTTACTCTGGTTTATTTTTGTGACAATTGTGATGGTAAGCAATGCATTACCTCAAAACAACTCGTAAAAATTAACTATTTGTTGGGAGAAGAACACATTGAACTCTAAATACAATTGAAAATATTTATGAAGCTAACCTATAAATTCTAGAAGCATCTAATTAAAATAAATCCATATAAGTATAACTCCAAATAAATGAGAGAGGCATCTATTTTTTTTATCTGGAGTGGGAAGCTCCAAATAGCTTTTAGAGAAATCTTAGTTAAAAAAAATATCAGACGATGATATGGGAGGGAACTTGGTAAAATTCCAGTGGCCCCCCTGATGGAAATGTCTAGGCACACCACTGGCTTAACGAAAGGGTAAATTTGATGGAACAAGATAGAATGGAACAGGCATGATGAAGTAGGCGTCTAGATTAGTAATATATTTTTTTAAATATTAACATACAATAAATGTGTTTCAAAGAGTAAAAGCTAAAGCGTCTTAGTTCAAGTGTTTGTATTCAAGGTTACGAAGCATAGTATAAGCTTTGTGATATTAAAATGTTTAGTTTATAAACTAGGAAGTATCAAGTCTACTTCCCCACTAAGCAAGTGTTGGTGTTAGAGAGTGGTGATACAATGTTAGCTACGCATGCATTGCTAATAAACCTGATAGTCCTCAATAAGGATTGTTGGTGTTGGAGAGAGGGGATACAATGTTAGCTACAAATGAATTGACAGACAGCCTTCAGTGAGCAGTTTTCTGGTTGCTGAGTAGTGTCCAAACACATACCAGGGTAACCACTCTTTTACTTACTAATATCAAGATAAAATATTGTAATCTTGAAACAAAAAAAATGTTTCACGATATTGATGAATTTTTACTTTTTTTATAAACTCGAACTCAAAAAACTAGTTTTCACAATTCTGTTTGTCCCCATGTCTATCTGTCAACCTGTCCCTGGCCACGGATCGGATACGGTTTGATTGATTTCTTCAAACTTGATATCTATAAGTTATAGGGCAATATCTTAACAAGTTTATTTTATTTTGACCACAGCCTTCAAATTAAGGATAGTTTACAAATAAGAGATTTTTTAATGCATTTTTTTCAAAACTGGATCTAAAGATTCTGATTAAAATGCAAACCTAGGGAGTAATTGATCTCACAAATAACGTAGAGGCTATTTGGTTTTTGGTCAGTAAAATTTTGAAGTGTATGAATGATTTTTCAAAAACTTGAAATATTTTAAAAAGAGAGTTGATGTAGGCATCTTGAACTTGTTTGAGATTAAAACAACACACTGCTGCTGGCAACAGATATATTAGCCTATATCAAGACATATTTTGTCAATAAGTGATTTAACAATGTTACTTGTAATTAATTGCGAGGTATACATTCAAAGTAATATTTTGTTAGGACGTGAATTAAGAATGTTACTTGTAATGAATTGTGAGAGATAGAGTTAGAGTAATCTTTGGTCAGGTTATATTAGTGTTATTTGTAGTTAATTGTGAGGGATATACCACAAGTAATATTTTAAGGGTGGCCACTCACCAGTAAAATTGGGAAAAATCCCGGGAAATGTTCTTGAAAATTTGCCATCATTTGAGAATTTAAAGATGAGGATCATTATAAATAGTTTTTGGGCATACACATTTAAACATTTGCCATGGGGAAAACCACTTTAAATATATTCTGGAAAAATTAAATTAAAAATATTATAGGTAAGGAAAACTATAATTAGCGTTTAGGGGTATCCAAATATCAAAACAGTTCTAGAGGAGGATCACTCCAAATATCTCGGAAGGAGTCTAATTTTCAAAATATTTCTGGACAAGGACCTTTCAAAATGGATTCTAAGGGTATTCAATTTTCACAAAATATATGGCGTTTAGTCCCAGGATCTTCTATTAATTGGAAGAAAGTTCCTTTTAAAAAAAATTGTATACACCCTACACAAATAAAGTTCCACCGCCACTGGGTGAAGCACCTTTTGTAAATGTATAGGCCTATGAATACTACTGTTTATCTTGCCTAATCTCTACTTGTAGTTGAGCACACATCACACATACAATAATGGCCTTTTGATCCAGACCTTAAAAAATATATACGTTGAGAATGTAGAATAATATCATGGATGGACCTTCGTTTTTAGTGAGGAGAGAAAGGTCCTGTCTATGATGGATCGTGATAAAGTCTCCCAACAGGAGATGGTCAGAATTTTTTTTAATGCATGGACTCATCTAATAAATGTGTGTAGTACTGCAATCTATGGTGGTAGAACAGAGAGGGGTGGGGGGGGGGGGGCAAGCGGGGCCTCGTTCCCCTGAAAATAATCTCAGCTGGAATAAATCCCACCCCCCTAAATATATTTTAAATCCTCTGATACTATCGAATATGAAGTTGAAAGATCTTGCATTAACCTCAAAATCTATACTTATAAAATAACATGTCCTGACTGAAAAACTGACTGACTGATTCATCATCGCCGAGCGCAAACTATCAAGGCTACAAGCATTAAATTCGGACTGTATATTCATTTTGTTATGTAGGCACCCACTAAGAAAGGATTTTAGAAAATTCCACCCAAAGGGGTCAAAATAGGGGATGATAATATGTATGATAATATGTATGATTGTCCGTCATTTTGAAAGTTACATAAACAAAATTTCGTATTTCGGTTATTGACGTAAAACAAATAAATACGTGTTTCAGGAATTTTGGAAATTTTATTTAATAAGGGATGAAAAAGGGGGTGAAAGTTTGTATCGGACTTGCATTATTTTTGATCTGAGGTCAAGTTATGGTCATCAACGTAACGTAATATTTTAAATTAATCTGTAAATACATATGTATATTTTCGTATTTGTATACAATCAACTTCCACGCGAGCAAAGCCGCGGGCAACAGCTATCTAGTGTCTATATAAGTTACTAGATAGCTGTTGCCCGTGGCTTTGCTCGCGTGGAAGTTGATTATATACAAATACAAAAATATACATATGTATTTACAGATTAATTTAAAATATTACGTTACGTTGATGACCATAACTTGACCTCAGATCAAAAATAATGCAAGTCCGATACAAACTTTCACCCCTTTTTCATCCCTTATTAAATAAAATTTCCAAAATTCCTGAAACACGTATTTATTTGTTTTACGTCAATAACCGAAATACGAAATTTTGTTTATGTAACTTTCAAAATGACGGACAATCATACATATTATCATACATATTATCATACCCTATTTTGACCCCTTTGGGGTGGAATTTTCTAAAATCCTTTCTTAGTGGGTGCCTACATAACAAAATGAATATACAGTCCGAATTTCATGCTTGTAGCCTCGATAGTTGGGCTCGGCGATGATGAATTAGTCAGTCAGTCAATCAGTCAGGACATGTTATTTTATAAGTATAGATTCAATTACCAAAAGTTTTCCAGAGAAGACCACCTCAAAGTTTCTAGAGGCATCTACATTTTTGGAGGAGAACCCCTTCAAATAGCTTTCAGGAGATCTAAATTTAAAAAAGTAAACTGGTTGAGGACTATTAAAAATAGCTTCCAAATAGCTATCCAAACTTTTAAAAAAATTCCGAAGGATGCTACTCAAAATAGGTTCTAGGAACATCCAAAGTTCTAAATAATTTGGAGGGGGGACTACTCTAAATATTTTTTAAAAGAGTATAATTTCAAAAAAGTGGGAAAGGACCACTTCAAATTAGGGACAGATAAAACGATAAGTGGAGTGTAGAGAGGGGTAATTGCCCTTCTTGGAATAAATTAGCCCTCTTCTAGATGTAGTTCACACCTACTGATATTCTCGAATATGAAGCTAAATGACTTTAATAAAACGGCAAATAACTTCTTAAGATATTTAATTTTCAAAAATGCGCCAAGTGATTGAGGTGACGACGACCCCTGCAAATAGTTTCTAGAGACATCGAGTTTTAAAAATTTGCTGGAAGGAAGCACTCCTAATAGATTATGCATGCATATAATTTTCAAAAAATATCCTAGGTGACAATGCAAAATAAATTCTAAATACATTCAATTAAAAAATAATACAGGTGAGAATCTTTCCAAATAAAGTAATATTTAATCAGGAGATAACAACGTTAATAAGGCTACTTGTGAGTGATGTGGTTAGAGAATTGTGTATATTTTTGTTGATTATTTTATTGTTATAAAAATAATAACTTTAATATTTGTATGAATTCCTTGTATTTTCTTCTTAGAGAACATAACTTTTCTGCTATTATTTTACAATAATTTGGTTTACATTTTCGCTTTATATTATGTATATGATTTACCAACATTTAATTGTTTTTATTTGTACATTAAACAGAAGGGACATTGTTTATTTAATGTTAAGTAAAGCGCACTAATTTAATCGATTGACATTGTTATTATTAACGGATGACAGACGTTCACTGTAATGTAACTAAATATATAGTGGAAAAAGAACACCTGGATAAAAAAATAAAACACCTAGCTTTTGGTTTAGTGAGTTCTTTATTCGCTATGTATTAACTTGTGGTCCACTATTATATGGATCCATCTCAACCTTTTGTCTGCCAGTTTTTTTTTCCGACCAGTTGGCTGTCTATCACTTTGTGGTTCTATGTACGTATTTTTCGACGAATCGACGGCCACTAGTTACCTAGTCTATCAAATGTTTGTTAATATTTTGTCGATCAGTTGGTCGTCTAGCACATGGTCCTACCCTTATCAACAAATTGGTCTAAGTACTCCTTCGTGTAGATTACTTGTCTGTCGATCACTTTGTTCACACGTATCGACCAGTTTATTGTTGATTAGTTTTATGCACCCAAATTGGTCAACTATTCGTGTGTATATCACTTTGTCCTCGTATGCATGAACTAGTCGATCAGTAGGTCATACTAGGGTCAGATAATTAACCCACCAAGCATTCCAAATATTTGTATACTTTTTGTCGACCAATTGGCTCTTTATCACATGGTCCTACTCACATCGACCATGTGATCGACACTACTTTTGCATGACAAGTCACTTCTCTGTCGACCACTTTTTACACACATGTTGACCAGTGTGCTGTCGATCAGTTAGCTGGAGTCCCAATTGGTCGGCCAGTTTGCTGTCACTTTGTCCAAGCATGAACTTGTCAACCAGTTGTTCCAAATCGGGTCGGCTACATGTCTCATCTAGCCTACGAGATATTTTTTACAGCTTATCGACCAGTTTGTATGATGACAATGTTAACAATATGAATTTGTAACTAATTTTGTTTACAAATACAACTATAGTACTTAGGCCTAGAAATTTAAATCATATCAATAATAGCAATCAGTCCAAGTTAAATATAATTGTGTCCAAAAATATCAAGATCATTACACTTATTGTATTTCGTTGAATATCATATTTAAAAAAATGTTTATCTTAAATTAAAAAACCTTTAGTTAATGTCATTTTTATCCCACATATTCCAAAAAGTGTATTTAATTTTGTATATTAACTTGTTGGAGTATGTAATCATCTTTACACACCTCACAGTGAATTTGTTCTCATTAACATTAAAAGTCATATATTTATTCGAGTTTCCCTGGCTAGGCCAGCAGGGTTATTCTGACCGCTCGGGAACATTTGTCGGCTCGAGTGTCGTCAACT
Organism: Timema cristinae; assembly: GCA_039000515.1. Lineage (NCBI taxonomy): Eukaryota > Metazoa > Arthropoda > Insecta > Phasmatodea > Timematidae > Timema > Timema cristinae. The sequence continues at coordinate 47,842 of JBCFYV010001623.1, forward strand.
ACGCTTCGCGACGAGTTGTCGTGAAAAGTTAGCGAAACAGCGATTCTGTCCGGTCGTTGCTTCGTGTCGGGAAGACCATGGTTGCCATGGCAACAGGTAATCAACAGTATTTGGTTTTCAACACTATTTATTTAGGTTGGCAACATATTTTACCCAGAGTTCATTGCTTCTTGTTTACTTTTGGTTGTATTTGCAATTTCGAAGTTAGCAGACGACACGGTTTTTTATTAATGATTAGTATTTATTTTTATATTAGTCATCACATTCTTCGAAAGACTTGCTCCATCAATTTATTAGTTACTATTTCTTTAATTCAGTTACTATTAAATTGGTATTTATTGGGGTGTTTTCATATTTTATGTAGGTCTAATCTTGTGTATAATTTCAAGTTTGGTGTAATTTTCAGTATCATTATTTATAACTATACCTAGGCTTACAAACAGAATGTGATGCTTATTAAGTGCATTTCTGTACGTTTGTTTCATCTTTATTGGCGGAAAAGTTTTTATTATTATACATTGTGTGCCAGTGTGATGGCCGGAAATAAAGAAACGTGAGTAGACCCAATATAATTATGTTCAACAAATTTAAACTAGTCCTATATCATTGTGCATAGTCTTATAATGTGGTGTTGTCAATTAAGCACTAGTTTTTGAAACAAAAACTATCTTTAAAATACTGCTAATCTATATTAAGATGTTTTAACTTAAAAGTACACCTAAGCTACGAGTTCTTTTAGGACTAGTTAGGTTAGCTTATAATGTATTACCCTTATTATTATTGACAAAAGTGGGCTGCATTTATACTATACACAAATATGTTGAATAGGTTGCCAAAATTGAATATTTATCCTAGATTATTTGTCATATATACCGGTTCTAAGTTAATATTAGTTATATATAAATGGTAATTTATCAAATGTTTTACCAATAATAAAGTGCCACAAAACCAATACATTTTATTTGGTAAGGGAATGCTAGTGGAGCTTAGGCCTACAAAACTGTGTGAAAGATTTTATTAAGTATTTACTAAAAGAAACAAAGATTAATGTGACTGTAAATAATGTAAGACTCGTCCAATTATTTATTTTGTTTATTTCAAGATGTTTAACCTAATCACATAAGGGCCAGGTTAGTAGTTCTTTTTTCGGGGAAAGCTCACAATAACAGGTAGATATAGGACTCTGTTTTCTATATAAAATAGAAAATAATAAATAATTTAACACCATCGTTCTATTCAAAAGGATACGGAAAATCAAATTATAGTAAAATTACAATAATTATTAAATATATTTGTTAGGCCTATCATTGAAACATTTGATTAAGAACTCTTAAACCAAACACCAAAGTCATGTTTTTTTATGATTGGAAGGTTGGATTTTTTTATTTTGGGTTAGCTTATAATGATAAGAAAAACCAATCCCTATTTTAAAACTTTATTATTGGAGTATTAACCAATAAATTGACCTAACCTTTCATGTATAGGCCTACAAAAATAACAATTTTGAACGGTAGTAATCAAAGAAATAATATATAGATGATAATGTTAAGGATCATTTGTATAAACCCAAAGCCCACATGTAAAAACACAATATGTTCATAAATTGCTACATATCTTTGATGTTTTGGGTGCATTGATTAAG
>JBCFYV010001624.1:0-46310 GCA_039000515.1 Timema cristinae
TAGCACTAATGAGTTTAATTTAGAAGAGGTTTATCCGCATTTAAGTGAAGGGAATATACACATTTGTAGGCCTGCTAATAGCACTAATGAGTTTAATTTAGAAGAGGTCTATCCGCATTTAAGTGAAGGGAATATATACATTTGTAGGTCTACTAATAGCACTAATGAGTTTAATTTAGAAGAGGTTTATCCGCATTTAAGTGAAGGGAATATACACATTTGTAGGCCTGCTAATAGCACTAATGAGTTGAATTAAGAAGAGGTTTATCCGCATTTAAGTGAAGGGAATATACACATTTGTAGGCCTGCTAATAGCACTAATGAGTTTAATTTAGAAGAGGTCTATCCGCATTTAAGTGAAGGGAATATACACATTTGTAAGCCTGCTAATAGCACTAATGAGTTTAATTTAGAAGAGGTTTATCCGCATTTAAGTGAAGGGAATATACACATTTTAGGCCTGCTAATAGCACTAATGATTTAATTTAGAAGAGGTTTATCCGCATTTAAGTGAAGGGAATATACACATTTGTAGGCCTGCTAATAGCACTAATGAGTTTAATTTAGAAGAGGTCTATCCGCATTTAAGTGAAGGGAATATACACATTTGTAGGCTGCTAATAGCACTAATGAGTTTAATTTAGAAGAGGTCTATCCGCATTTAAGTGAAGGGAATATACACATTTGTAGGCCTGCTAATAGCACTAATGAGTTTAATTTAGAAGAGATTTATCCGCATTTAAGTGAAGGGAATATACACATTTGTAGGCCTGCTAATAGCACTAATGAGTTTAATTTAGAAGAGGTTTATCCGCATTTAAGTGAAGGGAATATACACATTTGTAGGCCTGCTAATAGCACTAATGAGTTTAATTTAGAAGAGGTCTATCCGCATTTAAGTGAAGGGAATATACACATTTGTAGGCCTGCTAATAGCACTAATGAGTTTAATTTAGAAGAGGTCTATCCGCATTTAAGTGAAGGGAATATACACATTTGTAGGCCTGCTAATAGCACTAATGAGTTTAATTTAGAAGAGGTTTATCCGCATTTAAGTGAAGGAAATATACACATTTGTAGGCCTGCTAATAGCACTAATGAATTTAATTTAGAAGAGGTCTATCCGCATTTAAGTGAAGGGAATATACACATTTGTAGGCCTGCTAATAGCACTAATGAGTTTAATTTAGAAGAGGTTTATCCGCATTTAAGTGAAGGGAATATACACATTTGTAGGCCTGCTAATAGCACTAATGAGTTTAATTTAGAAGAGGTTTATCCGCATTTAAGTGAAGGGAATATACACATTTGTAGGCCTGCTAATAGCACTAATAAGTTTAATTTAGAAGAGGTTTATCCACATTTAATTGAAGGGAAAGGGAAACCATTTTGAAAAACAAACCTCAGTACATCCGAACGAGATTTTAACACCAATCTTCTTGTCATCGACAGTCTATCTAGTATAATACGAGTGTGATGCCTTATACCAAGTGGCCACCGAAGTGGGTCTAGTAATACATGTTGTAAGACTAAAGGATAGTTTATAAAGCACTAATTTTGTGATCGCTATTGTAGTACAATACAATATTACTTCTAGGGCTAGATTTTCGCTAAGTCTCTAGGACAGAGTAGAATCTTTGACTAGGTGAATACTTAGATATAATTTTGATCCTATTTACAAAATAATTATATCTAAATTTCAAAATATGTATTATTGACCCCATACTATTCATTTAGGAAGCTCATGAAACAAATTGCCATCATACTCATACTAGAGATAGTTAGTTATTTAATTAACTAGTTGAAGTACCTGGGCTGGTCACCAGAAATGTTCTTCATTTAATTATTGTACGAGGAAGGTGGCATTAAACTTACCGTCTTTCTAAGATCTGTGTCACTACTGGCTCTTTTTGCTTCCAACCCGGATTTTAAATTATCAAAAATTTTAATCAAAGTTTTAAAACTCTGGTATTTGAGTAGCACATATTCTTGCACATGGACTACTAGTTATAAAATGTCATACCTCTATGTAAGATAGATATCTCACAACGCTCGTGACAGACAAACTCTTCATTTTATTTATTTAGATTATTAGAGAAGTAGTAACCTCATATTTTATTAATCTAAACATATTTTTTTCAGACACGAATACTGAACTTTTACAATATAAATTATTGTGTATCTATTTATAGTCTACCACCTTAAAAGATATTCAATTGCTCGCATTATTTTAAAATTAGTATATAAAATAATTAGATTATTTAATTTTAATCCTCAACTATGATTTACTTATTTGTAAGTATGTGATAAATTTCTCAGTAATCTGTGATGTTGGTTGTAGACAACTCATCCTACACAGCTGCTGTGCGGGTGGCGGACACATAACCTCTATTTGGTCACCGCATGTGTTACAAGGGGAGTTACTTTTTCTTATTTTAGGAACCTTCTCTTTTACATATCCTTAAGGCTCTAACTAATCTGACAATTCCATATTGAAAAGTAAAAAATTCTGAGGTTAAAGAAGATACAATATCGCTTGAATATAAGTTTAAAAAAATTAAATTATTAAGGTGAGAAATTGTTTATTATCTATAAGAAGGGATTCTAGTTGATAATCATACCATAGCTAAAAGTATTTTATTTTATCTTTGAAAGATGAGTAATCAATATCTTCATTCTGGAAAGGAAGAAAATCAATTTTATCAATGAATGTATATCTTCATATTAGAAACACTAATTGTAATTCATTAATCACATTTACAGAAAATTAAGTAAAGTATCAAAGTATTTATTTATGTTAAAATAATTATAAAATACGCCTAAGAAGTATTAGTGAAATTGTGTTAAGGTTTCACAAACAGAAAACTTTTCGAAAACCAGAACTCTATTTATAATTTCGAATGTTTATATATATAAAAGACCATTCAAAATATATATATATATATATATATATATATATATATATATATATAAACCATTCAAATAAATATATATATATATATATATTAGTAAAACCACCCGTATATTATAAATAATTCTGACGTTTTCCTTGATTTTGAGCCAATAGAGTGATACTAGCTAATTAAAAAATGAATATACAAAATAAAGGGAAAATGTATATTAAAAATCGTAACGCGATCCTTAAGACAATGATTCCCAAAAATGTATTAAATAGATTTTCATTACTTTTTTAATTAATTAGACCTTATATGCTGGGAATGTGTCAAATATTTCCTATTTCATAAAATAAGGGAAAACTGTAATTTCAGAAAACTACAATTTCTTTCTACAACAATTAAAAACATGTTATCGAGTTCTAACAAACATTACATTAATTACTCCTTTATTTTTTCAAATACAAACACTTATTTTGAGGATTATCATAAAAGATTTCCAAAAAATTTATTTGAAAAATCACTCATGTTGGTCATTAAATATTTGTACTCTATTAATCCAAGGTTCTCGATGCAATTAAATAGTGGTTGAGGTGTCTGAAAAAGTAAATCTGCACAAAAATAATCAAAGTCTGATCTGTCACCAAAATTTACTACAAACACCGGGACTTGGACCAGCAAGAAAGAATGTTGACCTGGGTGATTTTTTGCCTTGGTATGATGTTATGAAGATAGGTCAAACGGGCTTATAGTTGAAATATTTTTTAACTGTGGCCTATGAACGGTTATGACAATAAACCCTCCGAATTATATATCATGGACACAAACACATATTGTCTACTAGCCTGGGATCTTTTTCATATTAAGATTAGGGGAATAAAATTTATTTAAAATAGTTTAGCGGATAAATGACACCTGGTCTCAAGAATTGAGCCAAATATACTTATTATTATTATTATTATTATTATTATTATTATTATTAGTATTAGCACCGCGTCTTACTACCCGTTCGGGTTATACGCACTTACGCTAATGTGTAATGGTAGGGTGATTGTGAGATGAAATGGAGGACCTACAGTTTAACGTGAAATCCGAACCACGGTGGAGGCCTGGCATTCCCCACATTCACAAGATGTCTTGTCAGAGGTGAAGGAAGGGTTTGGTAATCAGATAAATTTGTGCCGGGACCAAGGATTGAACCCCAGACCCCAGCACAGAAGTCCAACACCTTACCCCTAGACCGCCAGGTCACCAGCGCCAAAGATACTTGACTATCAGGCTTTGTGTCCAAGTCCCTTATTCTTTTACTATTTTAAAATTAATTTGAATTAATTGATTTGTATTAAGCTAACACTATGGAAACATCCGTACTAGCTTCAATGTTTACCATATGTGTATATATCCATGCATACTACTGGTCTGAATAGACGAATGTGAATACTAGGAGAAGTTAAAATAATCAAGTTATTAGAGCCGTGTAACAAATTACAAAACTATCCTGCTGCACAACATTCAAAATATAGATATCATCGTGTCCATTAAGGGGATTAGCACATGTTATAAATTGATCATGAGCCAGATTAATCTCCTAATGATTTAATATGATAGAATTACCCCTTCCAATAATATATGTTTGTATTGTTTACAAGATTTACCAACTGTAGGTTTGGGATACTACTCTAAAATAAATATCCGTGGGCTCTGATAAATAAGGTATTGTAATAATAAAAAGTTTTCCCTAGTTAGTGTCTTAAAGTATTTTAGCTAGCTACTATTGAAGTTGATTCATTGGTTACTGTCTTGAAGTGGTTTCACTAGTTACGGTCTTAAAGTATTTTAGCTAGCTACTATTGAAGTTGATTCATCGATTACTGTCTTGAAGTGGTTTCACTAGTTACGGTCTTAAAGTATTTTAGCTAGATACTATTTAAGTTGATTCATCGATTACTGTCTTGAAGTGGTTTCACTAGTTACGGTCTTAAAGTATTTTAGCTAGCTACTATTGAAGTTGATTCATCGATTAGTGTCTTGAAGTGGTTTCACTAGTTACGATCTTAAAGTATTTTAGCTAGCTACTATTGAAGTTGATTCATCGATTACTGTCTTGAAGTGGTTTCACTAGTTACGGTCTTAAAGTATTTTAGCTAGCTACTATTGAAGTTGATTCATCGATCACTGTATTGAAGTGATTTCACTAGTTACGATCTTAAAGTATTTTAGCTAGCTACTATTGAAGTTGATTCATCGATCACTGTCTTGAAGTGGTTTCACTAGTTACGATCTTAAAGTATTTTAGCTAGCTACTATTGAAGTTGATTCATCGATACTGTCTTGAAGTGGTTTCACTAGTTACGATCTTAAAGTATTTTAGCTAGCTACTATTGAAGTTGATTCATCGATCAGTGTCTTGAAGTGGTTTCACTAGTTACGATCTTAAAGTATTTTAGCTAGCTACTATTGAAGTTGATTCATCGATTAGTGTCTTGAAGTGATTTCACTAGTTACGATCTTAAAGTATTTTAGCTAGCTACTATTGAAGTTGATTCATCGATTAGTGTCTTGAAGTGGTTTCACTAATTACGATCTTAAAGTATTTTAGCTAGCTACTATTGAAGTTGATTCATCGATACTGTCTTGAAGTGGTTTCACTAGTTACGGTCTTAAAGTATTTTAGCTAGCTACTATTGAAGTTGATTCATCGATCAGTGTCTTGAAGTGGTTTCACTAGTTACGGTCTTAAAGTATTTTAGCTAGCTACTATTGAAGTTGATTCATCGATTACTGTCTTGAAGTGGTTTCACTAGTTACGGTCTTAAAGTATTTTAGCTAGCTACTATTGAAGTTGATTCATCGATTACTGTCTTGAAGTGGTTTCACTAGTTACGATCTTAAAGTATTTTAGCTAGCTACTATTGAAGTTGATTCATCGATTACTGTCTTGAAGTGGTTTCACTAGTTACGGTCTTAAAGTATTTTAGCTAGCTACTATTGAATTTGATTCATCGATTACTGTCTTGAAGTGGTTTCACTAGTTACGATCTTAAAGTATTTTAGCTAGCTACTATTGAAGTTGATTCATCGATCACTGTCTTGAAGTGGTTTCACTAGTTACGGTCTTAAAGTATTTTAGCTAGCTACTATTGAAGTTGATTCATCGATCAGTGTCTTGAAGTGGTTTCACTAGTTACGGTCTTAAAGTATTTTAGCTAGCTACTATTGAAGTTGATTCATCGATTACTGTCTTGAAGTGGTTTCCTAGTTACGATCTTAAAGTATTTTAGCTAGCTACTATTGAAGTTGATTCATGATCACTGTCTTGAAGTGGTTTCACTAGTTACGGTCTTAAAGTATTTTAGCTAGCTACTATTGAAGTTGATTCATCGATCAGTGTCTTGAAGTGGTTTCACTAGTTACGGTCTTAAAGTATTTAAGCTAGCTACTATTGAAGTTGATTCATCGATTACTGTCTTGAAGTGGTTTCACTAGTTACGATCTTAAAGTATTTTAGCTAGCTACTATTGAAGTTGATTCATCGATTACTGTCTTGAAGTGGTTTCACTAGTTACGATCTTAAAGTATTTTAGCTAGCTACTATTGAAGTTGATTCATCGATTACTGTCTTGAAGTGGTTTCACTAGTTACGGTCTTAAAGTATTTTAGCTAGCTACTATTGAAGTTGATTCATCGATTACTGTCTTGAAGTGGTTTCACTAGTTACGATCTTAAAGTATTTTAGCTAGCTACTATTGAAGTTGATTCATCGATCACTGTCTTGAAGTGGTTTCACTAGTTACGGTCTTAAAGTATTTTAGCTAGCTACTATTGAAGTTGATTCATCGATCAGTGTCTTGAAGTGGTTTCACTAGTTACGGTCTTAAAGTATTTTAGCTAGCTACTATTGAAGTTGATTCATCGATTACTGTCTTGAAGTGATTTCACTAGTTATGATCTTAAAGTATTTTAGCTAGCTACTATTGAAGTTGATTCATCGATTACTGTCTTGAAGTGGTTTCACTAGTTACGATCTTAAAGTATTTTAGCTAGCTACTATTGGAGTTGATTCATCGATTACTGTCTTGAAGTGGTTTCACTAGTTACGGTCTTAAAGTATTTTAGCTAGCTACTATTGAAGTTGATTCATCGATTACTGTCTTGAAGTGGTTTCACTAGTTACGATCTTAAAGTATTTTAGCTAGCTACTATTGAAGTTGATTCATCGATTACTGTCTTGAAGTGGTTTCACTAGTTACTGGCTTAACCTTTTAGGGCAAAGCTTGTTTTCTTAATACATTTTATAATACATACACACCACAATGTTATACCTCTTGTATTAACAACAGAAAGGACTAATTTAAAAAAATTTCATCCTTCACCTGAAATATTGGAATAAATATGTGGTTAAATTATTGACCACAATCTGGTTAGGGTTTGCCGAAACAAAGAAGTTCAACTGGTTAATAAACTAACCACAGTTGAAACATTATGTAATAGGTTAAAATAAACTTTTTTTCACTATTTTTACACAAATTATTGATTAAGTAAATTTTAACATTAAAAAAATTAATTGTAAAATTAATTAAAGTATGAAATATTTGTTATTCATAATTTTCTAGTATGAATCAATGGCATGCTATTTAGTAAGTTCGTTTAGATAACTAGCAATACCCAGATTACATAATCTAAAAAATGCAAAAATTAGAAAATTTCTGAGAACTTACGACAAAGAAACACACACAAACCTAAGAAAAAACAAAATATATTTTATAAATACGCTTATAAAAATATAATTTTATATTATATTTTTATGATTTTTTTAATTTTATTTAATAACAATGCTCGTAAAAAGCTATCACTAGCAAAGTACAGCAAATAAATAGTAAGCATCCCCTAAATACTGCACACAATACTCCATCGTAATATAACTTATGATTTACTACCTCCCGTAACCTAAAAAAAAAGTGTAGCAGCAAATATTTTTGTTTATAGAAAATTTGCCGAAACAATGCAGATATCGGAAACCTATTAAATACATTATATATTTAATATAATCCACAAATCCCTTTTCATTTTATAAAATTTCTTTTTAGATATTTAGTAAATAACATTCAAAATCCTCCAAAAAACTGTGAAAATTGAAGGTAGGGAACCATTTTGATCATGAAAAGTAGGTATTACAACTAGTTAGGCTATTACAAAGTGTTTATTATACTCAATCATTACTTTATTACTTATATAAGAGTAACAAAAAACAAATTCGGTAGTTATTAATAAATAAATAATACAATTGTATACTTATATCAACAAGTGCAAAGACAATCCACACACTAATGCATAGATTAGCAATGGGTCGAATATTCGACCACAATAACTGATGCTCTCTGTTGGCAAATCATGCAACTACATGGAGGTTCATTTTTTGACCATTGAGCATTCCAGTAAACTAAAGCAAGTAGGTTGACTCTCGTATGCTGTGTCATGACTTTTTGAGCCTAATAGCTCTGGTTAGAAAATTAACCACAAACCACTAAAGGTTAAGTATTTTAATTAGTATTATTGAAGTTGTTTAGTTAATTACTGTCTTAAAGCATCTATGCTTATTAGTGTCCTGAATATGTTCCATTAGTTACCGTCATGACGTGGCTATCCTTGTTACGTTACTGAATTTGTCCCGATACCCACTGTTCAGGTTTGTTTCTATCATTTCAACTTCAAGCACCTTGAAAAGTTGCCTACAGAGCTCTTTTAGAAGAGACCGGTCCACCGAGGAGTTTTAGGAAGTCAGATCTTGCCGCTCGAGTATATTTGTGTCTGCGAGGAATTCCCTCCTGGAGTGTGTCACCCTGAATCATCAGTTCTTGGCACATTTCCATCTCCCACACGGTCTGCCTCCCACTAGCTGACACACCTTCACACCATTTTACAGCCAGAGCTTACAAACAATGTGTAGTCAGCGACCGGGATAAGACACCTGACTTATAACCAAGGCCTGAGTTCGATACAGACCAGAGTCCATGGTGAGTAGTTTTAACATACCATGACATGCTGCAGGGGAAACGCGGACTAAATGTAAGACTCGGCTAGTTTATTCGTAAATTTTAAAAATGGACAAATGGATACGGCAATCGAACCTAGGGCCTTTGGCTTATAGTGCCAGGGATTTGTCCCCATGGTCAAGGTCATTCTTCAATCATAGCTTAAGGTGTGGCCTGTGATGGATATGTGGGGGAATCTATTAACAGTTGAGCTACCAGCCACTTCATTGGTCGAACGCTATAGGACGTCACTCTCGTGTTAGACTGGCCTGCTGATGACGGGGAGATCGAGTATCGAATCTCGGTCGGGTCTACTGAGGGTGTTTTATCCCAAATTGTTTCCAACCCTCGTTTTAGACAAATGTGGGTAAACTCCCTCTAAAATTGTTTCTTACTCATCCCTAACCCATTAGAGTAGATAGCAGGTATGCATATAGCCTGAACAGGTAGCAGTTTGACTAATTCTTCGTGCGGTTGAACAGCACCAAATTAGTACATTCAATATCCGGCTGCTCATTATTTTAAATAGTTCCTTAATGTACAATCCTTAGTTATCTATGGCAACCACAAACCAATCATGATAATTAATAAATTAAAGTACATTAAGAATTTGAGGTAAAATACTAACCTAGTCCACAAATTGAGTGCACAAACGCAATCTTTACCTAATTATAATTATAAAGTTTGTATTTTTTTTTACGATAAAAGACGAATTCAACAAATCTATAATTGGTTCTAAGTCTATAATTGGTGCTATGGATACAACGACTAAGACCGCCTTGTAAGAAAGAGTTGTTGAGATAAAATAAGTTTGGGTTACAACAGCGCCAAGAATTTACATTGATACTTACATCATCAAGGGCAAATTGGCTATTGACAATATTTAAAACAAAAATAAATATTTTTTATAGATTTTATGACTGTCTTCATACCAAACTTCCACTTTTTGTGAAACATTCATGCAATCAATGTGATCAAGGCACTGTACAATCTCTTGTTCAAAATTGTGTCGTGTGTGCGGGGGTTTCCCAACCCAAACTGCCGGGTGAGAAGCAACTAGCACCGGGTTGGGTCGTGGGCTAAGCCCCAAATACCCTCCTCATAATCCTCCGCAACAACCTCCCTGCGAAGCGCCGAAACTACCACCTTACTTGCACATTTAGGGCGAATCCAACCCCTTACCACACACACCCGCGCACCCTCTAAACACGACCTAACTGCCAATAATTTCTTCCACTTTACTGTTAACAGTTGAAAAGGGGGCCAGGGGGGGGGGGGGCAATCTCCGACAACATTTCACAAAGTAAAAGGAAGTGTAGGCTACGAGTGAACGAACATTGAGGGGATGGAGAGGGTTCGGTGAAAATCTGTTTTCTTTATGATTCTTGGATATTTACATCTATTTTAAAATTGTTGGTGTGGGGGAGGGGGGGGGGAAGAGGGGCCGCAGCTGGTTTGGTTCGCTCTTTTATGTCTGTAAGGTCGGAATGGACCGATGAAAAGAAGAGTTCCTGTGATATTGCTGATATAAAAAAATTGAACAAAAGACAAACTAAAAAAAAAAAAATTGTCAAATCGTAGCAGATATATATAATATTTGGGTTTTATTAATCTTTGTAAAGCCCTGCACGGAAGCATGGCGTATTTCAACTGTTTGTGTATAAGCGCATTCGTCTCTTGACATTGCAATAAAACTAACAAAAGAAAACAATTTGAAGGGATGGAGTAAGTACGGTTTGGGTTTTAGCTTCACCGCAAGAAGAATAAGTTGAAATAACAAATACAACTTGTTAAATATTTATATTACAAATCCACTAGGAGTGCAGTTAGTGCAGGCGGTAAAAGTAGTTCTAAGCTATGATACCGCCCTCCATATCTGTGTCCTTATGCCTACATTCGTGTTCAAATACCACAATTTGTGATATGAGGAGCTGTATGTTACCGTAATCAGCTTAGTTGGCCTTAAGTGCAATGAAGTACATGACTGTTACAACACCAAGGATATGTTTTTACAATAAATACAAGGATATGAGTTTGTAATAACACCAAGGATATGTGTTTTAGGCTAACACTAAGGATATGTATTTTAATAACACCAAAAGGTGACCTGGCTGTCCAGGGGTAAGGATGTCAGACTTCTGAGCTGGCGGCCGGGGTTCAATCCTCGGTCCCGGCACAGATTTATCTGATTACCAAACCCTTCCTTCACCTCTGACAAGACATCTTGTGAATGTGGGGAATGCCAGGCCTTCACCGTGGTTCGGATTCCACGTTAAACTGTAGGTCCTCCATTTCATCTCACAACCACCCTACCATTACACATTAGCGTAAGTGCGTATAACCCGAACGGGTAGTAAGACGCGGTGCTAATAATAATAATAATAATAATAATAATAATAATAAAATATATAAATATAATATAAAACACCAAAAATACTTAACAAAACCGAAAGTGCACACACACGCTGCCTATGTTTTTGTCCACAACTACATTTTCGAAGCAAGATCCTACCTCAGATAGAACGATTGGTTCTATTCTAATAATACCAATGGACTTCAAAATTGCAATTGGTGACCTGTGGAGTGTAAGTTCTGTCCACACATACACACAGTAAAGACCAATGAACAAGGGTGCAGTAAAAAAATATGTTATTTGACGACCAGATGAAATTCAATTGATGCCAAATTATGTTTATATGCATACATCTTAGTTTTCCCTTTCAAAAAATGTAAGCTTTCAATTGGGATGTAAAAAATGTCCACAGTTGAAATCATTTTATCAGTGAAATTACTGAGGATAGACCTCACTTCTATTGAACTAAGTTGAAGCGTAGTGTTGTTCATATGTAATGTGTGATTGTAATTTCGCCAAACAACCGCCAGGGGTATTTCAGTGTTTTACACTACACTAAAATAAAGAAAGGTAGACGTTCAATCCTTGACGGATGCAATCATATTTACAATCCATTTAATATAATATTTAAAGGGGAATCCCAGTGAATCTCTATATAGTTAACTATCCTCATACTGTGTCCTTAAATTTGTACACCTAAATTATAGGTGTGCTAAACGGGTTGTAAAACATGAACCACAAGAAAATATTATAGCACTAAAATTAAATATTTACTGGGGCTACATACATTTTTGTACCACTCTTAAAATGTAATATTTTGCTAAAATAACTGCGACAATCCTACGTGTTATTTTTTATCCTAGAGCGTAGATAAGTTATTGGGGTGTTTTCACAGACTTACGTGAAAGAGATCAAGTAGAATGACTGGAACTATATTTGAAATCATGTTAGTGTGAGTAAAAACAGAACATAAAATTGTTGCATTTTAGTAGTTATTGTTAAAGTCTAATTAAAAAGTACAGTAATAAACACAAGATGAAGTGATATTCATCAAATTGAAAAATACCCCTATATCCAGGAAACTAACCCCGGGACCTTGGTTAAGTAGGTCATGCTCTTAACACTGAGCTATCCTTGAGTAATCCCGTTCCCAGGGCTATTCTTCACTCATATTTTAAAACAGAATCTGTGGTGGACCTGTAGAAATCGTCAGCTACAAATGAGCAGGCAATTATGGTTCTCGACCCTGTCGACTGCAAGTCTAATACCTATTTTGTGGGATGGTGGGCGGGAGGGTGAAAGGCGTGGCGTGGCTTCACAACCAACCAAAGTATCCTTCCGCACCAACAAGAACAGATGAATAAAGGAAACCGTAGATGGCGCTAGCTACATGACGGGTCTTGCGGATAGATCATACGTTTGGAAATATCATTTTTCTCGAGAATGAGTGAAAGTTTTATGTTAGTATTTTCAACAACCCTTATAAGATGATGAATGTATCGATGTTAATTCATTGTTGCATTTTCTTATCTTTAGTTATGAAGCTGACAGCTTTTTATATATAAATGCCAATTTTATCGATATTTGATCACTCTTAAAACTATAGAGGAGGTGTGCATATAAAAAGTATAATCTAATCAACATTTTCTATTCTTGAACAAAACCATTTCCGGGGGGAAAAAATTGCCAAACAATACAAAATCTTGAAGATAACCGTTTGTTCCCATGGCTCTGAATTTCCACGCCAAATGACAAGGCCCAATCGCCTTAAGATCTCGAATTATCAGATAACGCAGCCACCTCGGGAGTGCTTCCATCAGGAGACACGTCCATTACAGACTTTGCCTTAAAACATACTAAGAACGGTATGACAACTTTATGACTCATTGGTTAGAGCATTGATGTATTAAGCCAAATATTCTGGGTTCAATTCCCGTGTCCAACGGTCTTTTTTTCTAATTAAAGCATAAAAATGACATTTGGATGCGGCTGTAAGAGTACTTAACAACCTTAAGAGCATGGATATTTAATCAAAAAGAAAGCGATTCTTACGTAACAAATAATTATCCATGTACACGAATATTTTGATGAATAGTATAATCCAGATTGTACTATAATTCGTACAAGAAAATGGCATTTACCCTTCTTTATTTTGTCCTGTCCCCAAATTTTGCCACTCTCTTATCCCCGGGGGAAACAGACGTTTCATTTCCTTTTTATTGTCCTTCTAGCCCAAAAATAGGTGGGGGTTGAGGATTCCCAAAACAGGGGGGGACTTTGGTTTTTCCACAAACCCCCCCCTCAACCCGCTCCGCGCCCACCACGAGCTGCTCCTATAAACACAAAAGGGGGTTACAAGACGAAACATGGGGTGCTTTCGGAGGGGGGGGGGAATCGGGGAAAAGGGATAAGACAATAAGGGGGCAAAGTTTAAATTTTTGGTTTTTCACCACGCCTAATACCGGGTCTGGTACCTATACCAAGAGGAAATATATCTTAAGGAAAGTACAGATTTGCGTGGGGGGTAATCAGAAACTTTTAAAAAAATACCACATAAATACACTGGGCTGGTTTAAACCCAGAATCCACCAGCCCAAAATTTCTATCGGGAAAATATAACACAAATTATTTCGAAAACAGAAAACCCCCCATGGCCACGTGGCCCGCACATCACTCTTCAGTAAACTGGACATAATTTGACTACAATCCAGTCGGGGGGTTTAATGAGAAGGGGCCCCCCCAAAATTTGGATACACTTCCTTTAAATTTACCTCCCCATCCCTAACCCAAACCTAAGTTTTTTAGGCCCATGTGTACAAAACCCAACAAATTTTTACGGTGAATAATAAAAGGTATTTTTTTGTTTGGGCTTAGCTCCTTCTTTTTCAATGTTGAGTTTACTCAACCCATAGCCTAGGGGAAGAGGGGAGAAGGAAAAAATGGACCCCTATATTCCCATTCCCTTGGAAACCCTTCTCTCTGCAACCCGTTTCATAATTTTCCCCATCGGCCGAGCCATGACAAAAATTGGGGGTTTTGTGCTTTGGAGCCGCAGAGAATCACTTTCCACCCTTTTGTAAAAAGTCGGGGGGGGTCGAAAAAAAGTATTTTAAAAAGTACTTATTTTGATATATTGGTTTTCTACACGTTGGGTCCTTGTCATGTGTTGACTAAAACGAACATTTTTTCAAGAAAAAAAACCTCTTTTTTTTTATAACCCAACGCTTTCTAACCTTTTGGGGTTTTAAAGCATAGTAAAGCATTGTTTTAAAATGAAAAGTTTGGGTTAAGGATAGTTCCTCATTTTGGGGGGAAGTGAAAAGAGGAACCTTTGGGGAAAAACCCTTTTAAAAAAGAGGGTTTGTTTTATTTTTTGAAGGCAATCCCTTATTAATAAATTGAGTTGCCACTTTTGGGGGTTAGGTTTTTGTTTTGTTTTTAAAATTTATTTGTTAATAAAGCTCCCCCCTTTATTTAACCGAAAAAAAATTTACTTTTTTTTACCTTTTTTTTTTTGAGAATGAATGAAAAAGAAAAGGAAGGGAAATTAATAAATGTTGGGAAAGGAAATTTTTAAAAAAATTTGGAATTAAAGTGGTGTTAAAAAGGGGAACGTGTAAAAGAAGATTGAGTAAAAATGTGTTGGAAAGGGAACGGTTTTAAAAAAAAATTTTGGGTTGTTTCTAAAGAGTTAAAAGAAATATTTTTAAAAGTGGTTCTGGGGGTCTAAAAAAAATTTGAAAATAACGGGTGTTGGAAAGGAAACTTAGAAAGGGTTTTTGAAATACAGGTGTCGGGAAAGGGGAACGTGCTGAAAGAAGTTTGAGTAACTGGTTTTGGGAAAAGGAATGTTTTAAAAGGTTTTTGGATAAAGGGGCTTTAAAGGGAACGTGTTTAAAAAAGTTTGGGAGTAATGTTTTGAAGGGAATGTAGAAAAAAAAATGAAGCGGATTCTAGGAAAGTCTGAAAGGGGTATTGAAAAAAGCAGTGTGTCGGGGAAAGGGGAACGTCTAAAAAAGAATTTGGATAAGCAGGGGTTTCTGAAAGGGGAAAAACGTTTAGAAAAAAGTTTGGGGAGAAGCGGGGTTCGGAAAGGGCACGTGCTAAAAGAATATTGAAGTAAGCTTTTGGGTCGGGAAAGGGGAAGGGCTAGAAAAAAGTATTGAAAAAAGAGTGATTTTGGGAAAAGGAAGGGCTAGAAGAATATTGGAGTAAGCAGGGGTGTCTGGAAAAGGGAACGGCTAGAAAATTTTGAAGTACGGGGGTTCGGGAAAAGGGGACGTCTAAAAAGAATATTGAAGTAACATGGTGTTGGAAAGGGAACGTGCTAGAAAAAAGAAAATGAAGTAAGCAGGGGTTCGGGAAAGGGGAACGGAGAAAAAGAAGATGGAGTAAGCTGGTGTCGGGAAAAGGGAAAACGTGCTAAAAAAAATTTTTTGGGATAACATGGGGTTCGGGAAAAAAGGGGGTAAAAGAAAAATTAGGTAACATGGTTCTAAAAGGGAACGTGCTAGAAAGAAGTATTGGAGAAACAGGGGTTCTGGAAAGGGAACGTGCTAGAAAAATTTGGGGAGTAAGCATGGGTCTGGAAAGGGAACGTGCAGAAAGAAGTTTGGAGTAAGCAGTGGTGTCGGAAAAACGGCTAAAAAAGGAAGTTTTGGGAGAAGCAGGGGTTTTGGGAAAGGGAAACTGTTAGAAAAATTTTGGGGAGTAACTGTGTCAAAGGGGAAAACGTTTAGAAAGAAGTTTTGGAAAAGCAGGGGTTCGGGAAAGGGGAACGTGCTAAAAAAAAAATATTGAGTAAGCGGGTGTCTGGAAAGGGAAAATGTTAAAAAAGAAATTGGAGAAGCAGTGGTGTCGGAAAGGGGAACGGGCTAGAAAGAAGTAATAAGTAACAGGGGTGTCGAAAGGGAACGTCAGAAAGAATTAATAAAAAAGAGGGTGTTCGGAAAAGGGGGAACTCTAAAAATATTGAGTAACAGGGTGTCGGGAAAGGGAAGGGCTAAAAAAAGTATTGGAGTAACAGGGGTTCTGGAAAGGGAACGTCAAAAGAATTTTGGTAAGCAGTGGTGTCTGGAAAAGGAACGTGCTAGAAAGAAAAATTGGAGTAACATGGTCGGAAAGGGAACGGCAGAAAAATATGGATTAAGCATGGGTCGGGAAAAGGAAATGTAAAAAGAAAATTGGATTAAGCAGGGTGTCGGGGAAGGGAACGTGCTAGAAAGAAAAATTTGGGAGAAGCATGGTGTCGGGGAAAGGGGAACGTGCTAGAAAAATAGGGGAAAAGCGGGGTTTGAAAGGAATTTGCTAGAAAAATTTTGGGAGTAACGGGTTCTAAAAAGGGGAACTTAGAAAGAAAAATTTGGGTTAAGCAGTGTTTGGGAAAAGGGGAACGTGTAAAAAGAAAATGAGTAAGTGGGTCTAAAGGGAACGTTTTAGAAAAAGTATTGGATAAGCATGGTTCGGAAAGGGAACGTGCAAAAAGAAAAATTTGGGAAAAAGCATGTTCGGGGAAAGGGGAACGTGCTAGAAAGAAGAATGGAGTACGGGGTGTCGGGAAAGGGAACGTGCTAAAAAAATTTGGGAATAAGCAGGGGTTAAAAAGGGGGAAAAATCTTTTTGTCAGGGTCCAAATTTTGATGGCCTATAGCGTCAGGAACGTACAGTACCGGGGCATTTGTAAAAATCGGGGGAATACACTTTAGGCCAAATATTTAGCATATTAGGGGTACCTGGGGACTTCCAAAAAATTTAAAGAAACACGTTTAAATAGAATTAAAGGAATAAAAATTTTATAATTTTTGAATAGGCCTAAGAAAAAAATTTTTTCCTACATATAAATTTTCAAACCACTTACTATTTTTATAAAAATTTTAAAACATAGTATATTTGGGGTAAATACACCTACTTACATTTTTTTTTCATGAAAACCAAAACAAATTTCCGAAATAAAAACTATTTATAATGTACCAAATTAAAAAGTAATGCTGCTTAACTCAGGGGATTATTTTTTAAATATATTTTATATAAAATCTTTATTTTTTTATAACCCTAAAAGTCTAGCAAGTGAGCATTTTTTTGTTTTTGGGGAGTTTAAAAAAATTTTAAAAGGAAAAAATAAAAACTAAAACTACTGTTATATTATCAAAATTTTAAAAATTTTTTATGTGAAGGCCCCCCAAAACCGTGAAAAACAATAACAAAGATAAATGGGGGAATAAGGAAATCAGAAAGACCAGCAAAGGGGGGGGGGGGGAGGGGGAAAAAAATTTTAAATGGGTGGGGTGGGGGGGAGGGGGATTTTACACCGATTTTTTTCCTTTTTTAAACAGGTCATTACGGGATCATGAAATTGGGTGGGGAGGGGGTGGGGATGGGGGGCACCAAGGGGGGAGTGGGGGGGGCCCCCCCCCAAACCTTCGGGTAAAAAGGGGCAAACGGGGGAGAATTTATAGGGGGGGGGGGGGGCCCCCGGGTTTTTTTTTGCGGCTACAGGCCAATTGTTTGGAAAGGTTTTTTTTGGGGGGGGTGGTGGGGTAAAGGAAACCCCTATAGGGGGGTTTTAATTTTTTTTGGGGGGCCCCAAAAATGGGGTCCTGGGGGGGGGGGGGGGGGGAAGGGGGTGGGGGGGGGGGGAAAACCCCGATTTTCAACCCACCCAAAATTTGGAATTAAGGTTAAATATCTCTTAGTTAGGTTAGGGCCGGGGTGGGGGCGAGCCCAAACCCTTGGGGGATTTTTTCAATCCCCCCAAACCTCTCCTTCAACCTGAGGGATTACTTAAAATCCTAAATCCCGGGAAAAGATTAGGAATTAAGTTAAATATCTTCTTAGTTTTAATCCTTCCCACCCCAAGGGGTTTACCAAACACCCCCTTTTTGTCTAAATTTCAATCCTCACCCTGGTGAAAAGATTAGGAAAAAAATTTTTAAAATTTATCTTCAGAAATGTTGGGGGTGGGGGACTGAGGGGGCGAGCCTCGAACCCGGGGGATCTTTTCAATCCCCGACGAAAATTAAATTAAGGTTAAATATTTTTCCCTGTATGTTTTCAACCCTTACTCCTGAAAATTTATTATTCTCTCTCCTCACTTTCTCAAGATGATTGCCAAAAAACACCCTGATGGTCTGACTTAAAATTCCTCATTCCCCCGACAAAAAGGGGAATTTAAAAGGTTAAATATCTTCTGTATGTTGGGGAAAGGGGCTTGACGGTACCCGGGAACCCCTGGGGGATCTTTTTAAATCCCTCTCTCTAAAAAACCCTGATGGTCTGCCAAAAAACCAATCAATATCAATTTTCATTGAATTGTTTAAAAGGGAAAAAGGGATTAAAAAAAATTTGTTTACATCATTAACCCAACAAAACAATTCAACCCACACCCCCAGGATAATTGTCAAATCTCCCGCCTCAAAACCTAATTAAAAAATTTTTTTAAAAAAAGATTTTTTTAAAACACATAAAAACAAACCAAAAAAAGTTCGAACCTCCCCCGGGATAAATTTCTTATCTACTCCTGGGGAAAAAACCTAAGTTAATAATCTTTTGAATTGTTTTCGGGTTTAAAATGTAATATTTTTTGAAAGGGTTTTAAAAAAAAATTTTTTTAAATCATTAACTAACAATACGATTCAAAACCTTGCCCCCGGGATAATTTGCTTAATCTACCCTCAAAAACCCTAATTAATTTAATCTTTTAAAATTGTTTTCGGGAAAAATGTGAATATTTTTTGGGAAAATGATTTTAAAAAAATAATTTTTACTTCATTAACAAAACAATACGGGGTTCGAACCTTGCTCCCGGGATAATTGTCTAATCTACCCCTCGAAAGACCTAATTTAATAATTTTAAAAAAATTTTTTGTTTACATCATTAACTAACAAAAACAATTCGAACCTTGCCCCCCCCGGATAATTGTGCTTAATCTCACTCGTAAACCAAATTAATCTTTTTAAAGAAGTTTACACCCATTAACTAACAAAAAGGGTTTTCGAACCTTGCCCCCCGGAAAATTTGGGGTGCTTAATTTTCCCTCTCAAAACCCAAAGTTTTTAATCTTACAGGTTAAAATATCTTTTCAAAAATTTAAATCTTGACTTTTTTTAATATTTTAAAAAAAAAAACTACTTGGTCTTTTTAAAATGATTGAAAAACACTTTTTTTCCCACCCTTTTTTTAAAAAAGGCCGGGGGAGAACAACCTTCACCGAACCAAAAAAAAAAAACTTTTTAAACCTTTCTGTATTTCCCAAAAAACCAAAAAAAAATTATCACAAAAAAGTTTTTGGGACAAATCTCTCAACTACCCGTTCATTTTATACCCCTTACAAAAAAAACTTTTTAGGGTTTAAATAATTTTAAAAAATTTTAGGAAAAAATTGTGAAAAATTTGAAAGGGTTAGAGAAAACAAAAAAACCCCCTTTGGGGTTAAAACCATCCTGGGGAGATCAAAACCTTGACCCTCCTAATCAGAAAAAACCTTTGGGAACGGGCAGTGACTGAAGCAGCAGGTACCCTGGGGCCCGGGGGGAAAGGTTCTACTTTTTTTGTGTTTATCAAAACTTATCACTTACTCATCTAGCCTTCCTGTTTGTTTTTTTACAGCCATCTCGGGGCCCATTTGACGTTATCTTGGGGAACGGGGTTACCTAAAAATAAGAGGACAAAAAAGGGAAAAACAAAAAACGAACAGGGCAAAACCCTTTTAAAGCTAAAGACGCCCCCTTTCTTCCCCATCATTATACCCAAACAAATAAAGGGAAAATAAAGTTATACTCCCTTTGAATTAACCCGAATGAGCAATTTTTAAATTAATTATCAAAAACGAAATATCACAACAAAAAGTATAAAAGGGCATATTTTTGGGGCTTTACACCGGGGTTTTGAAAAGGGACCCGACTTTTTTTGAAACTGGGACATAAAAAATTAAAAGATAACAAAAACCGGGCGTTTTTGACTCGGGCCCCCTTTGACTTAGGTAGGGAAATTAACCCATTTTTGGGTTTTTACCTGGAACCTTTTGGGCTCTCATTGAAATTTTATTGAGCCGTACACCCCCCCGTAAAAAAAAACCTTTTCTATCACTAATAAATTTGCCTTAAAAAACCCTTAAATTTCCCCCCGTCGCGTGGGGTATAAACGAAAAACTTAAAGAAACAATTGAAAATTTACTCAAAAAAGGAAAATTGCAGTTTTCATTTGCGAGTTTAGACATCCTACCAAGGGTAAAAATTGAAAAAGGGGAATTTAAACCCTCTACCATCGGCAAATTTCCCCCAAAAAAATTTTAAAGGGAAAATATGAAAAAAAGTGGTTTTTCCCCCCTCCTTGCCCCCCCAAAAAATTTTTGGGAAAAGGTTTTGTTTCAAAAATTTTATTATGTATGAGGGTACATTGGAATAAAAAAAAATCCTTTAAAACAGTTTTTACGTTTTGGGCTGGGGTTCAAACCCCTGAAACTATAGCCAGCGTGAAGCTTAAAAAAGGCAAATTTTAAAAGGGTCATTTTTTCCCTGTATCTTTTTTTCCAGGGAATTTTTGAACCGAGGGGAAAAGGCCAACTTTATCCTTCCCCCAAATTTTCGAGACGTGTTAACCCTAGACGGGACCCCCTTTTCCTTCCCTTCCAAATGAGATATACGAGGGCTTTAAAAAAGCAAAAACAAAAATCTTAAATGGTACACTGCAAGAAATAGGGATTGACTCTTAATTGACACAAAAACAGCTGACACCTCTAAAAAACTAGTAATTTTTTCCCTACACGTCAGTGCAAAAAAGGCGCAAAGGGGAACATGTAAAATTTATCATGAAAAGTGCAGGGGACAAAACTTATCATTTCAGCGGGAAAAATCTGTCTTTTTAAAAAAAAACCTCCTCAACAAACCGCGGGACAAAAGAATTTTTTGGGAAAAAATGCCGGCCCTTTTTTTGACAAAAAAACAAACCACAAAAAAAAAAAAAGGGGCGTTTAAAACATGGGGTAAAGGTAAAACCCCTCAAGGGGAGGAAAAAAATCCTCACTTTAAAAACCAGTATAGCACAAAGAAAACGGGAAATTTTTTTCGTAAAGGGGGGACCTGGGGAGCTAAAAAACCCATAAAAAGACGGGGTGATCCCGCCCCAAAAAAATTTTCATATCCCGGGAAATTTTCAGCGCCCATGTAGCTTTTTCTGTGGGAAAGTACTTAAATGTAATTTTGACGTTTTCCCTCTAGAGTACCGTCATTTCAGGGAAAAGATTGTACTGACCAATTTTTTGGGGCGCTGGGAATACGGAAACGTGAAACAAAGAGTCCCTAAATACCCTCGCCCCAATGAAACCGTTAACCCCCCGGCTCAAAGAACGCCAAATACCCCCTTCATTGTCATTATGGGAAACCCCCAAACAAAAAAGAGATATTCGGTTATGATCATTGCCCACTTAATGGACTTTTTTAGGGGGGAGAAGTCACGCCCCGGGGGAAAGTTTTAAATTTCAAGAACCCAAAATAAACCCTAGCGTTAGAAAACCCCATAAACCGCGGGGGTTGCAAATTTTAATTTTTTTCCTTCTCTAATCACCTCGTTGAACGTAGAAAAACTGATCCTTTAAAGGGGGGAACTTTTCCCCCGTCAACCCGGGGAAAAAGCCATTTTAAGGAGAACAAGGGGAAGTTTTCAAATAATAAAGAAATAAAAGGGTGGGGGTTTTTGGGGGATTACAATTAAAAATTATAGATGGTTTCAGTTTTTTTTTATGTTTTTTTCCCTAAAAAAAATCTATCTTCCTCAAACCTAAGCAATTTTAAAAACACCCGTAATGCCACCCGAGGATCCCGCTTAAAAATTAAAGTCACCCCGAAAAAAGAGTTTTTCCCCAAATTTTATATTATTCATTCAAGGGGGCGGGACGAGACTTTTTTTACCGAGAAAAGATAAATTTTACAACGCCCCAAAAGGATAGTCATATCTCTCAAAAGACTATATCACCCCTTTGGGGTTTTGGCGATATTCAAGGGTAAAATTTTTGGGGGACTTTTTCGAACCTCTACCTTGGGAAACAACGTAATTTTACGGGCCGACGCCCTTTGAAACTTTCGGGATCTCGCATAAGACGATACCGACCCCGGGATGGTCCCTTACAGCTCCCCATCTAGGGACCAGGCTCAATTGAAATAACCCGGGTTACTAAAATTAAAACGTTTATGGGGACACCCCCCCCCAATTTCATTAAGGGAGCAAATCCGCGGGGGATATGTTTTTTGGGGCTAATCTTCACGTTTTAAGCAATAATCGCTAAAAGGAAAACCTTTTTGACCCTTTCCCAAAACCCGGGAAGCCCTAAAATGTCTATTTAACGTAATCCCCTTTTCATTTATTGTTTCCTTTCCTTCCCTAGGAGATTCCCAAGGGCCGAAGATGAAAAAAAGTTTCGATTAACGTCCTAAAATTAAACAAGGGGCGGATAGGGGCTATACCCTTGCGGGTAATTTTGGGAAACCCGCGAGATGGGGCACGACGCTCTTTCCCGATTTTCCCGGGTCTTCCTAAAAAAATTCCCACCCAAGGGAAACATAAAAACTTTAAAAAAAAATTTTACTGAAAAGAGGGGGTCTCATTCATTTCCCGGGCATCTAAACTTTTTACAAGGGGTTTGAAACTACGAGATTACACCCTTTCCTATTTTCCCAAGCAAGCCCCCGGGAAGGGCTCCTTTTATCGGGGTTGAACGCGGAAATGGATAAACCGAGCAATAAAATTTTTGAAAAAAATTTTTTTCAAACTGATAAACAATGCCCATTCGTCCCCCCTCATTTCAAAACAAAGACTTACCGACGAATAAAATAGCTCCCAGGGGGGAAAGGGAAAAAAATTTTGGAGGGGAAAACTCATAGCCGGGCCCCCAAACCCCTTAAAAACCCGCCCCGATATGTCAAAACCCTAGTCATCATCAAAAGGGGAACCCCAAAAAAGATTATTTGATACATCCCTTTGGGCATTCCCCATTTTGAAAAATCCTAATTAGCCCAATTTACCTCATTACCGGGTTATATCCCTCCCTTCCCTAAAGGTACGTTAAAACTTAATACACTATACAAAGTCACTTCTCACTACATGACTGTTGGGGGATGCATACCAATACTCGCCCTTTTTCCCTAATGAATACCTGGAAACCCCCACCTCCCACAAACAATTTTTTACGGGTTTGCCCTTATAAAAAGAGGGGCCCCGGTAAACTAAAGACGAGACTCGAGGTCGTTCATCACTTATTTAAATTGGTTTACGCCCAAAACCCCTTTTAAATTCTCAGAAAAAAGGGTTTTGGAAAACCTCAAGGCTAAAGGGGTGAAGAGTAGCGCTTAAAAACCTTTCATTGGGGAAATTATCGAAATTTTTAAAAATTTAACAAAGTCATGAGAGAATCGTTCAATAAAGACGTGGGATTCAAACTTTACACACAAAAAAAAAAAAAAAGGGTGGGGCCTATGCACTTTTCGACACAAAAGAACAGGAAACCGGGAAACTGTAAAAACTCTTCCATTCCCTTTAACTCAAATGGGCCCGTCAACTCTATAGTGGGGCCATTGAACAGTGCGCCCATGTGAAAAAAAAACAAGTTTTTTCCCCATGGAAATTTGTTTAAAAACTATACCAAAAAAAAAAAATTCATTTTCTTAGCCTCAAGTTTAAAAGAATAAAAAAATTTTCAGTTTCTAAAACTGTAATGATTAAACATAAGGAAGATTGTTAAATTTTTAGCAAATTTCAAATTCAAAGAATAATTATTTTTTTTAGAAAAAAATTTTTTAACTTCTTAAAAATCCTACCCTTTTTAAATTAATTTCATTTAAAGGAAAATTCTTTTAAAGGGTTTAATTTAAAATTTGTTTAATTTTGGGTCAAAAAGGAAATTTAAATAACTTTGGGGTTTCATTTAAAGGTAATTAAAAATCCGCCTCTTTTAAAAAAGGAAATTAAGTTTGTTTGAATTTGGGAAAAAGGGAAGTAATTAAGGGATTTTTGTTTTTTAAAAAAATTTAAAATTGTCAATTTTAAAGGGAAGATTGTTTAACTTTAGCTAATTCAATTTTTAAAGGGAAAGAAAACGATTTTTAAAAAAAAATATTTTTAAAACTTTTTCAAAATCCTTCCTCTTTTAAAGCAATTCTTTAAAAAGGTAATTTTTAACCCCCCCTCTTTTAAAGGTTTTTTCTTTTAAAAGGAAATTAAGTTTGTTTGAACTTTTGGTTTAAAAAGGGTATTTAAGGGACTTTGTTTTTAAGGTAATTAATGGTCAACTTTTTTTAAAAGGGGAAAAATTGTTTAAAATTTGCCTAATTAAATTTTCAAATGAAAAACTGTTTTTTTTAGAAAAATATTTTTTAATTTTTCCTTCTTTAAACCTACCATTTATATTGCTGGGAAATTTTCCCTCGATAATTATTAAAAAATTGAAGAAGACATGCAATTACTTTCAATGACGTTTTCCAATACTTTATGTCTGTAAAAAGAGTGACTTTTTCAATGACGTATGTCAGGTAAAGACCCCCTTTGGATCCATCAACTTTTAATAATGCCTATGGGGCTAGGCCCAAAAAAAAATTTTGGGTTATGTTTTTTTGACTTAAAATTGAGTCAAAAATTGACGTCACAGGATTAAACGTCAAAAAATTTTAAAATGAATATTATTTTGTTAAACAATAACAAACACTACTTGCTATTTTTTTTTTTTAAAACCCATATTTTTGACATTGAGGGCCGGGAATTATACTTTTTCAAATTTTGAATTTTTAAAAAACCCAACACTACTTTCCATTTTTTTTTTTTTTGGGAAATAAACTCTATAAAGGAAAACCAAAATTTTGGGACATTGACGTCACAGGATTATGACTTTTTCTTTTTTATTGAATTTTTTTTTAAAGGGAACATAAACCACCCCCCCTGTTTTTTTTGGGATATCTCTAAAAAGAGAAAAAAACCCCTTATTTTTTAATGGGGGTATGTTTTTTACACAAAATAAATTTAAATAAAGGGGAAATTTTTACAAAAAATTGAAAAAAAAAGAAAATTTTTTTTTCAACTTTTTTTTTAATTATAAAAAAAGTTTTCAAAATTTCACAATTTTTTTTTTTTTCCTAAAAATACAAAAAAGGGCATACATTGACAAAAAAAAATTAGGGTTGGGAAACGGGGGGACTACAAACTTTGGGGGCACTATTTCTATAAACATCGATAAATTATGATTTAGTTTTTTACAAGGGGGTGGTTTATTTTTCAAATTGACGGGGTTTTTTTGGTTGGGTTTAACGGGTAACTGAAGGGTTTTTTTTTAATCACCAAAAAAACAATTTCCCACCCGAAAATTTTTTTCCCCAAAACCAAATTTTAAAGTCGCCCAAACCCGGGGCCCTCGAATTTTACACACCTGCACACACTCGGACCAAAAGGGCATTTTTTTTGACGAAAATTTTCCTTTGGGACGTGATTTATTAGACATTTAAACTGGGATAAAACACACGGACGTAAAATTTTCCCGGTCGGGAAGGGGCCCACCCCCAGGTTTTGTTCTGTTTTTTTTTAGGGAAAAATCGGGGGGTTACAGGGGACTATTCATCCTCACCATATTACAGTTTAAACCGTTTTTCATCGCTGCTGCGTCTAACTGATACCTGAAATCAACCCCGTCGAAATTTTAAAAGCTGGGTACGGGGGTCTCGCCCGTCGGGGTGATTGAAAAAATTTTATTCAATTTCCCCTTGAAATCGGACAAATTGGGCCAAAGCGTTTAAATTTTTAAAACGCGGGGGGGTGATTCTTGACAAGGGGCGGACACCCCAACAATTAAATTTGATAAAAATAAAAAAGGGACATTTAAATTTCCTCAAAAAGGGATGAATTTCCGGGCCTTAAAGGACAAGAAATTTCCTTTTTTTTTAAATATTTTGGCTAACAAAAAGGTTTTATCAAAATTTTTTTTTTTAGAATTGCACCCAAAAAGGGGATTTACCCAAAAGCCGGTTTTTTTTTATTAAATTGAAAGCCGACGTTTTTTCCCCGCAAAATAAAAATTTCAAACGGGATCAACCCCTTCCCCTCCTTTTTTAAAAAAATTTTAGGGATAAAAAATTGAAAAATCAAAGTTTTTGGCCCGATTTTATTATTAAAGCCTTCCCCCCAAAATAATAAAAAAAATTAAAAAAAAAAATTTAATTTAAATTTTTTATTTTTTAATACCCCGTTTATTAATCTATTTTTTAACCCCAAAAACGTCTAAAACCCCCTTTTTAGAACCCCTTTTGACACCCAACAACGTTAAACCCCTGCGGTCCCCCTTCCCCAAAGTTCCGGGTTCCGTTATCAAAAAGGTTGCCGGTTTAGGGAACCCAAGTCTTGAAAAACCTCCTTTCAGGCCCTTCCAGCCGGCCCCTTGCAAGGGCCAAAACAACAAGGCAAATTACTTACCCACAAAAACCCCCGAAGCTTTTGTTTATCTTCCCCCCCCTTGGGTACTTTCCCCTTTTCCCGGGGGGGGTGGTTTATTTAAGAAAAGGCCTAGGTCTCGCTAACTCTTAAAAATTTTTGGCTTATTTTTCAAAAAAATTATTTTTCCCCAAAAATTTTAAAAAAAAGGGAAACCCCAAAACAAATGAACCCGGTTTTAAGTTGAAAAAGTCTAATTTTTGACCACCCAAATTAAGGTGGAAAACAAAAAAAGTGAATTTTGAGCTAATTTTCCCAAAGAAATGGGTCCCTTTGGGTTAAAATAGATTAAATTTTAAAACCCCCCATTGTTCCCTTTTTTAAAAGGGGGAATTCCAAGTGCTTAATAAATTTAAAGGTGTTTCCCAAAAAACCTCCCCTTAATTAAAAAATATACCCCGAAAAAAACCCGGGGTCCCCCTCGGACCAGAATAAAACCAAAACCCCCCGTTAATGGGCGGTGTCAAAGTCTTCTAAACCTTTGAACGCCCAAACCAAAACCTTTTTTCCCCCTTTTTTGTCAAACTGGTGTGCGAGCCCTTGCCGGGCCGGGTGGGGAGTTTAATCGAAGCCAACATAAAAATAACCTTTTATTTTGAAAAATGCCTCGCTTTGATTAAAGGGCCATTTTTTTGAGGGATTTTCCCAAAAATCCCAAAACAATAAAACAAAACGGGGGGGACGTCCCGCCTTTTCAAAATTATCAAAAAAAAATTTTTGGGGAAATCCCATTTAAAATACGGGGAAAAAACGATCGATTTTCTGTAACCAGTTAAAAACGGTTTCGTTTTTCAAACTGCCTACAACCATCGTTTACACCTTTGGAAAAATAAAAAAATTTAAAGGGAAACCCCCTTTGGAAAAACATTTTTTAAACTCCAGACTTATCTTTTGGGAAAGGTCACAGACTTGACGTCCCCCCCAAATTTGAGGTGGAAGGTGGGGCCGGGTTTTCCCGTAACAGGGGCCTTTTTCCTATAGGGTTTAAAAGGGGGTGACATTTTCCACTGTTTCACAAAGGGGGGGTCTAAAATTCGGAAACCCCCAAGTGGGTTTTTTAAAATTGCCCGTCGTAGCAAAAAAACCCCTCTTTTTTATTGCAAATTTAAATTTTAAAAAAACCAACATACTTTTTTTCAACAGAAAATTAAAATATTAAAAAATGGGGGCTTAAACTCCCACCAAGTCCCCGGGTTTTTTTTAACCAAGTCTAATCTCTTCCAACCTTTTTTCCCCGGGGATGGGGCCGATTTCCCACCGTTGCGGCAGGGGACCCAAAAAAAAACCCCACATACCATTCACAAGGGGGAGGGTCGGAGGCTTCTTTTCCCCGATTAGTTAAAAGTCTCAAATAACCCTTAGGAAAAAAAGGTTTGGGGGCCCCGGTTGTAAAAAGGTGTTTCGTTGAGAGAATATTTTTTAACTAATAAAAATTTAAAAATTGTTGACGCATCCTTTTTATTGTCGCTGCGACCGGGCCCTTCCCCCCTCACCATTGAATACGAAAATATAATTTAATCGAAAAAGGGGTCCCGAAAGTATTCACCTCCCCCAAGAAAAAAAAAACTCAAAAACGAGGGGTCACTGTCCACAAGTAGGGTTTTGTATTCACCACTTTTTTATTTTTTAATTACCGTTTTAAGGTTTTTTTCGCGAAAAGATCGGTTCTTTTTTTAAACACTCCATAATTAATCGAAAAAATTTTTTTTAGCTCCCCTTTTTTCCCTCTTGCTCGGGCCCCCCCTTTCGAATGAACTTTTACGTTTTTTTTTCCCCTTTTTAAAAGCAACGTCCCTCGACCCCCTTTGAGTGACGCGCTTTTAAAACAAAAACACCGATTTTAATACCTTAAAAACGTGCCCCAAAGTCGGACAAAATGTGCGAACCTGTTTGAAAAAGCTTGTTTTTCCCCCCGCTTTTTTCCCCCCCCTCCCTAAAACCATTTTACAAATCGAAAAACCCCCCAAAAACGATCCGAGGGCCCCGTCCCCCCTTGGGTTTTTTAAACTGCTGATAACGGGGCCGAAATTTTCTCCTCCCCCATTTTTAAAACTAAGTCAAAAATTAAATATCCCCGAAAATTTTTTACTATTTTTTTTTTTCTAAAAAAAAAAATCGCACGGTTCAAAGGGCCGATTGAAAATTCACCTTTGTTCGCCAAACTTTGGGATAAGCCCCATAAAAAATAGTCAAATTACATTTTTTGCGACGGAAAAATAGAATATAGAAAAAACACCCTGATGCTTTTGGGCGGGGGGGAACTGTAGGGTTTTAATCCCTCTTACATACGAAAACCCCCTTAACGTGTCCTAAAATTTTTGTAAACAAACGGTTCCGTTTGGGGTTTAAACAAGCCCAGTTTACATTAGTCGCAAAAAGGAAACCCCCCTTTTTATCCCGCTCATTAATTTCCCCCATAGGTTTTTTTTAACCCATTAAGTTACTCTATTTGGGGAATCTTTTACAAAGGTTTTAATTAAGGGCTCCGATGCCCCCATAGAACGAAAAAGGAAAAACTATTTTTAAATTTTTTTTTTTTCCACCGTAAATGAAAATTTTGGGGTTTTTTAAAACGTGGATTATGGGGGACTTTTCGGGGGCCCCGGGACCCCTTTTTTTTTTTTAATCCATTCCAAAATTTTTATCCGAAAAGGGAAACCCTTTAAATTTGGGGAAATTTAAAAACCCCAATTTTCCCTTTTAACACTTTTCGAGCCTTTAAAATTTTTTTATAAACCCTTAAAGGTTTAAATCTTTTGAGAAACGAAACCCCCGGCCCACTTTGGTCACCCCCGGGAAAAAGTTTGCCGTCAATTATTTTAAACTTTTGATAAAATGTTACTTCGGAAAATTTTAAAAACCCCCGGGTAATAAATTTACTAGTCCCCCAAAACCCCCCCCAAAAAACCCCCCTCGTGTTTCTACCGTATGGGGCTGTGGGCCCAAATTTTTTATTTTAGTAAGAAGTGGGAAATTTTTCCGTAATATTTGGCCTCGAGTCCCCACGGGAGTGCACATAAAAACGCTTATTTGTTTAATGTTTAAAGCAGGCCCCCCAACTTTTTTAAAGAATTTTTCGATCCCTTTTTTCCCCTTTACTAATGATGTTAATCCCTTAAAATTTCCCTTTCTCTTAAATTTTTTAACTATTTAAAAATCTTGGACGGGGGCACGCGAACTATTTTTAGTTATAAAAATGTCCCATCAATGGGGCCCCCCCGGAAACCTGTAAGATTTAACCGGTTGGGAAATCCAGGGAAATTTCTTTAAAAATCAAAAAAAATTTTTTTGGGTAAAATTTTGCCATATCCTTATTTAAAAAACATTTTTTTTTTACTTCGAAAAATATCGCCCGCCTTGGGAAAAAAATTTCCCTACTTTAACTTTACCCAAAACCGCTTTTTTTAGGGGCAATAAAATTTTTTGTTAAATAAATTTCCTTTCCGAAGCCGGGGCCATTCCTATTTCCCAATAAACCCCTAGCTTTTTAAATTTTGAACTAGCTTGCCCAACACCCGACTATTTGGGGATGTTGAAAG
Organism: Timema cristinae; assembly: GCA_039000515.1. Taxonomy (NCBI): domain Eukaryota; kingdom Metazoa; phylum Arthropoda; class Insecta; order Phasmatodea; family Timematidae; genus Timema; species Timema cristinae. Next base: position 30,279 of record JBCFYV010001624.1, read on the forward strand.
CGGGGAAATATTTTCCCCATTTTTTTTTTCAGCGTGCATTGAAACGCTCCAAAAACGGCCCCCTTTATCCGGGTTATGCAAATAAAAAAAAAAGAACCCCGCTTTTTCAAAAAAGTTTTAAAAATTTTGAATTTAAAAAAATTCCCCACCCTTGCCCCACTGAAACGAAAGGGGGGTCGACCCCTTTTTTTTAAAACGGGTTTTAGGCCCCCCGTAAGTCCCGCGCCCATTTTGTTTTAAAGGGGGTATAACCACGCGTACTTTGAAAAACAACAATTTAAATTTAGAAAATATTTATGCCCCGGGTTTTCCTTTTAAAAACCCTATCTACTTGATCAATCTCCCACACAACCCCGATAATTTGGGGACCTGTACTTAAATGGGGAAACCTTTTCCTTAAAATTTCGGTTATGTAACCCCCGTCCTCCCTGTTTCCCAAATTTGTCTACTTTTATTTTAAACCAACTGACTGGGCCTTTTTGTTTTTGGGGCTGTCGAAAGGGCCCAAGGGCTGGAAATTGTAATAAGTTTTTTTTAAAAGTGGCCCCATCTTGCGTTTTTCCAAATGGGGCCCGCAGAAAAAAATTTTGAAAAAACTGTTTTAAAATTTCAAACCTTCGGGCGTTATTTTCCCCTTAATCAAATTTTTTGTCGAAGAGCGTCGGCAATTATATTCCCTTTAAAATTTTTTTTTAAAACACTCTCGTAATTATATCTTTATTTTCGTTTCCCTTTTTTCAAAACTCCCAAAGTCCTCGTTCCTTTTTTATTTTGTTACCCAGTATATATCGTTAAACGTCAAGTAAAATCAATTCCAAAATAAAAGTAACCCCCCCCTTTTCTAATTCCCCCCTAGGTTTTAAACACTCACGGTGGGCGGAAATGATAAAATTTTCCACTATGTTACCGAAAAATTGGAACCTTTTTAAATTTTATCAATTTTATCTACCCAAAATAACCCACCCCTTTCCCAAACCCCCCCCCTCCCTTTTCCCGGGGAGTCACACTAATAGGCTTTCTTTAAAATGTGGCCTCGGCCCGAAAAAATCGAGGTGGAAACGCCAGAAAGTCCCTAGGGCGTTTTCTTTTTTCTTTTTTGTTTCCCCGGCCCAATAACCGTCTTCTTTTAATACTGTGGGGGCCCCATGGGGATTTTATTTTGGGGCCCCCTCCCCCCTTCTTTAAATAACCTGTTTGTTTTCCCAAAACACCAATCTTTGGGGTAATCGTTTGACCCTTTTTTTCCCAAATTTCGGGAAATTTTTTTTCCCCGTACAAAAAACGGGCCATTTATCCGTTTATTTGAAAAATTCGGCGGGAAATAAAGCAAACTGTTTAAAAATTTTGACATATTATTATTTAACCAATTTGGGCCCACAGGGGCGAAAAATAGCGGGGATATAAAGCCAAAAATCCGCCCCATTTAAAAAACTATATTTCTTTTTCCCCTTTAAACGAAACACCGCTGTTCCAATTTACGCATACAAATTTTTATACTTTAAAAATTTTTTCCCCCAAACTCTTTTTCTAATTTTTAAAATTTTTTTGTTTTAAATTTTTTAGAACACATTCCCGAGTGTTTTTTAAACATTCCGGGGCTACGACTTTAAGAAAACTTTGGGGCAATTTTGGGCTCCGTTTTTTAAAAACCCTCATACTTCAAAATTTTTTTACTAGTTTCAACTAGTAGTCTAACGGGGGGCAAACACTTTCAAATAGGTCAAAAATTTCCCTTTTTAAGCCAGGTCCTCCGCTTTCGAAATTCCCGATCAAAATAAAAACCCCAGGGGGGGGTTCTTTCCTAAATTCTTTGTTTTTTAGAAAAGGGTTATAAAAAACGTGTCGCTAGATATTTTTCTGGGTTTGGGTCACCGGGGGTTTAAACACAACAATTAAATTTTGCGTTTTTAACGAATGTCACGAAAAACTTCTCCCCTATGGGAAAAAATTTTTTGGGGGAAACAAAAAACCGATTTTGGGTTTTTAGGGTGACTCCCCTTGGTAAAATCCTAACTTTTTTTAGAATAAACCTCGTTCATTAAACGTCCCGCACATGATTTTTGGGCCCCCCCCCTAAAAAAAGGAAATTTTTTCCGGTACAAAAACCCTTTTTGGTTAAAAAAAATTTTTGGACTTTGATAATCGCAAGGAATAGAATTTTTTCTCACTAAAAAAACCAAAAATTCAAACAAATTTTTCCCCCACTCCCCCCACCTGTTTTAAAAAAGCAGAAAAATTTTCTACAAAAGTAGTTTTTAAAACCCCAATTAGAGTCCCCGCTAATATCCGGTTTAAAGGGGGACAAACACAGACATCAGGGGGCACCCGTCTAGTGTTGGTTTTAAAAAATAAAAAATAAAAAATTTCATTTCAAAATTTTTAGTTTTTGTCGACAAAACCAAACCTAAAAATTTTACGTTCGAAAGAGTACAAAATTTAATTTAATTTTTTATATTTATAATCGAAAAATTTATCATAAATTTTTATGGATGCTACCTTTTAGGAGGGGCACCCAAATCCAAAACATTCAAAACAAGTTACCTTTTTTCCACAATTTTCCATTAAAAAAAATTTTTTCCCCCTCCCCCTTTTTAAAAAATTTTAAAAAACCAATGGGGCCCTTTTTAAATTAAAACCTTAAAATTGGGTCGCGCTCTATCAACCCCTCGTCCCAAAGACCTGTTTAAATTTTTTGGAGCCAAAACACAATTTTTTTTTAAAATTCCCGGTAAATTTTTAAAAAGGAAAAAGGCGAATTAAAAATTTTAAATGAAAGGGGGCATCACTTTCCCCCCAAATGAATTATACTACATTTTTTAATTTTAAACCTTTTTGCTTTTATCTTTAAAATCCCGAAATCTACAATTACTTGGGCATTGTCAGTTTTAAAAAAAATTTTAATTTGGGAAAAAAAAAAAAATTTAACCCGCACTGTGGGGAGGAGACAACTGGGGAAAAAAAACTTTAACATTCCCTGTCCCATCACGGAAAAATTAAAAATCACGGGGTCGTCTACGACATTCAAAAATTGAATGACATTTTTTTTTTTATAGACGGCCTTCCATATATTTTTCGTTTGCCCATATTTTAATTTCCAAACAAATTTTTTAATCCCCTTCAATTCCTGCGCTAGAGGAAGAGAATTTCCCAAACGCGATTTAATCTCTAACCCCGAAATTTTTAAAAAAATTATTAAAGGGAAAATTTTTTCAACCCGCGGCAGACATCCAAAAACAAAACCGGGTTTTCAAGTACCGAGGATGGAAAGCGTTGATTTTGATCCAAAATACTAAATTTTCCAAATTTCCGGGGAAACGAACCCTTTTTTTAGTGTTCACCCCGATCCCAAACCCTCCCCCCCCCCTTTTTTTTTTAATTTTTTTTAAACGAATCATGTGTTCAACTCTAGGGGAATCAAATTTTTACGCAACTATTACAATTTTAAACACCCCTTTGAAATTTTGAAAACCCGTGTCGCCTGTTTTAAAGGGGTAATACCAAATATTCCACGAAAGTCTTCCTAAACGCCCCGGGCCAAAAAAACCCATCCTGGAAGACCAGACAAAATTTGGGGGGAATATTCTCCCCTACTTTCCCCCCTAATATAAAAAAATATTTTTCTTAATAAACCCTTTACAGGGCTGAAAACCCACAAAAGTAGGACTTTTCAAATCCCCAAAATGGGAGACGTGGGGGGCTCTAACCGGGGATTTGGCTGTTTTTTATTTAACTTTTTGAACTTTTAAAACAAATGACATTGGGAAACAAGAGAGAGAAAGAACAATTCAATATTTTTTTTGACAAAGTTTTTTTTATACCACGGGGGGGCTACAAACCCAGTAGCCGTAGGGGGACGGCCCTTTTTTTATTTAATCTCCTCCTTTATGAAGACAATATTTTAATTTTTTTTTCCTCCAAATGGGAAAACGGAAAGATGGCGCCCTTTTAATTTTTAATTTTTTTGGGTTAGTCACGTGTACGGGGTCCATGTCCCTTTTTAAAAACATTTCTTTAATACTATAAATTTACAATCTTTGGGGTTTTCATATTTAAATGTTATAACCCCTTTACTTTTTGGGGGTGGACCGTATTCGTTTTTTTTTCCCGGGACAAACACATTTAAGAATAATTTTTTCGTCCACCGAAACAAACCTGTAATGAACCCCTCTCAGGTACCGGGCCCCTCGTTGCAAAAACGCCCAAATTGTCGCCCTTTATATCTGTACGGTCTACGGGCTTTAAAAAAAAAAAAAAAAAAAAAAAAAAAAAAAAAAAAAAAAAACCAAAAAAAACCTTTTAATAATTCCCGTTTTTCCCCGTAAAAGGGCAAGAAAGCCCAATTTTCCTAATATAATACTTTTTTTTCGGGGAAAACCGGGGATTCACAAACGCCGCTATAGCACGTTTTACCGTTTTCCAGGGGGGTACGGCCCTTTCACGGGTTGGGCCACGAAACGAAACACCTGGGGATTGGGGGGAAAATAAAATTCGAACCCTTTAAAACCGGGGGGGGTTGGTTAAAGGGGGAAAAATCTTTTTAATGTTCACAAGGGGGGCCGCAATTTGTTTCCCCGTTTAAAAGCAAAACGTCCCCAAAAAAAGTTTTAAAAAAACAATTTGGCATTTCGCCTTTTCCCCGGATTTTTTTAAAAATTTCGTTTTTTTTCCAGCACTATTTCCCCCTGGGTTTTAAAACTCGCAACGTAGTTTCTTTGTCTGCGCTGTTTTTACCCTCCAGGGGATCCAACCCTCCTTTTTAAACTTGAGGGAAATTTTTAATATACACTACAAACAGCCACCCCTGGTCTGGGGCAAACTTAAAAAAATAATTTCCCCAAAATTTTTGGGACTCAAAAAATTTTGAGCCCAATTTTCCCCTAACGAACCTCGTCCCCATCCATGTGCCGTAATATCCCCTTTAAACGTGTGTAAAAAAATCCCCTTGGGGTTTAACTTTTTGCACAGGAAGCATAAACAAAACATTAAATTTTTATTGGGCTTGTAGGGCAGACGGGGGGATTTCAAAAATTTTTTAAGAGGCAAAAATGCATTTAATTACCCCTCTCTCTAACCCGCGAAGGGGGAAACGCACGACAAAAAATTTTTTTGGGTGGCCTACAAAATTTAAAAAATTGCATACCCAAGGGGTAAAAAACTGCAGAAAAATCAAGATTTCCATTTTTTCGGGCCGGGGTTTTTCCCTTTTAGTGTAATTTTCATAGACTCACACCCTCCACCGACCTTGGGGTCACGGGGTTGAGCAGCAAAATTTAATCAAAAGGGGGATTGCTTGCTCTAATCTATTTTGTGCTTCATCAAAATTTTGGGCTAATTTACCCCTCTTTCCCTATTGTAACATTTCCCTGGCCCTAAATGCTCTCCTCAAAGAGTGCAACCGTTTTTCCCCCGGGGGAATCCTTTCTCCCTTTTAGCCGTCAAAGGTTTGGGAAAACATGTACAAACCCGTGGAAAAAAAACATCCCAAAATCAAAAAACTTTTCTCGTCGCTCACAGGACCCCACTTTTCCCACCCAAAATTCTATCCACGCCCTTTTGAAGGGGTCTGTTAAATATCCGGTTTTCTCCCAAAAGACAACCCTTTTTATCTTTCATAGACTTCCCGTCCCCCGCACCTTAACCCCCCGGGCGGATGGCTACGTATCGGGGGGTAAGAAAATTTTTAAATAATCTTTTGCACCCCGACAGATTTATAGATTCCAAAAAAAACCGTCGAACCTAAAATTTTTTTTTAAAAAAATGAAATGTAAAGACAACCCTTTTCTAATACATTTTTCGTCAAACCACACCCAAAAGCCTCCAGCTCTGCCTTAAAAATTAAATACATAAACCCCCCGCATTTGCAGCGTGCCAAAACATAAAGCCCTTTCGCTCATTCCCCGGGTTTTATAAAATCCCACCAAACATTTCGGGACCGGGGCCAAACTCCAAAAATAAATTTAAAAATTTTTTTTCTGTTTTTAAAAAAATAGGGTTATTTCCTTTTTTACACTATTTCCCCCAAAGCCCTTTTGGGTCTGTCCCATGGCATGGGGGGGAAAACTAGGCGTCCCTTTTTTTTTATTTTTCCAAAGTCAGCAGATATTTTAGTTCCGTCCCCTATAATTTTTTGGGGCAGTTTTAGTGATAAAATCTATTTAATTAAAAAATACGGGCAAAGGGTTTTGGGAAAATTTTCCCAAAACAAACAATTTTTTTTTGCAAACGGCCTCGGTTTTTCCGGTAGTCGATAAGCCATCTCCGATAAACCCCCAAAAGGGAAAGAGAAATTTTTCCCCCATTTGGGCCAAAAATCTTCGTCCATATTATCTTTTTAAAATTTAATTTTTCACAATTGTTGTAAAAAGAAAATTCCCTTTTTTGCAAAAAAAACTATCCCTTTGGGTATGCCCCCTTTCGTCTATCCGAAATCAAAAAAAGACCATTAATTTTATCATCAACTCCCTTTAAACTTTAACAATTCATATAACAAAGATGGGTTTTTCTTTGTTTTGTTTAATTAAATTGCGCGTTGATTTTAAAAAAATTCGTCCCTTTTTCCCCCCTTTTTTTTAAACACAGGGAATACACACCTGTCCCTTTAAAACACAAACTGTTTTCTTACCGTCAATTTTAATTTGATTTATGGCATTTAAACAAGCCAGACCTAAAAAATCTGTTACATTCAGTGCAAAAAACATTTTTTTTTTTATTTTTTAAAACAAACACGGAGGTATGGACAACATTTTGGGCAAGTAAATCTAAAATAAATGTCTTGCACCTCTTTCAAAAACCTATTTCATCCGGGCCAGAAATTCCGAACGGAAAATGCCGCCGCCATATTATTATTACTTTTAAAATATGGAGTTCCCCGAACAGTAGGAAAAGTACCTACTAAAGACGACAACCCCCCCTCATACCACAAAACCGTTGACCGGCGAGAGGGGGTAAATTCACCGTAATTTAATTCTCACCAAAATAACCTGAAAATTTAATCGAGATGTTTTGCGGGCCCCCCCACCCCCCCGGGAAAAAACTTTCCCGAGTTTTTTCGAGAAGCTCGTCTACACATTAATTTAAATTTACCCCCCTTTAAAATACAATTTTTTAATTTTAATTTTCTTTGTATTTTGGGTAAAGCTTATTAAATATAGCGTGCGCCAAAAAATTCGTTTAAAGGGGTTTTAAAAACAAAAATTTCTCCTTTTATGAAAGACTTTAGATAATCGTTTGAAGGCACCTTCTTTTTTAAAAGCTCTTTACCACCCCATAATCATTTTATATAAATTTACTTTAATCCCAACAAAAAAATTTGGGTAAAACAAAAAAAGGGATACTCTGAATAACTTTTTTAATTATTTTAAATACGTTTTCACATCAAAAAATCACATCTACGGGACGAAAGGGCCCACTGGTTTATCGGGGGTTATTTTCCGTGTTCAGCGGAATCCCAAATTTAAAACGTAAAGGGGCCTACCCTCTAAGCAAAATAGCTAATAACTAGAGAAAAAACGTAAAACCCTTAGATTAAAGCATTGGAACTCACTTTGTAATCAAAAAGGGTTGAAACGGGAAATAAAAGGGCCCTTCCAAAATTTGAAAAAACCCACTGTAATTCTCCCGTCCTCTTACATGTAAAAAGTGCGTCAGTGTTTTTAAAGGGGGCATTTGCCAAAATTGATTTTGTTTCTGTTTAAAGTCTGACGGGGGACGGGCCCATTGGGCGATAATTTTTCCCAAAAGGAAATGTTTGTTCCTTAACACTAAAAAAGAAAAAAGAAAACAAAAGTTTTTTAAAAAAATAAATTTTAAAAAAAGGGTACGCAAAAAAAAAATTTAAAAAAAAAAACAAATAATACAGAAAAATTTAAAAAAAGTTTTTTAACTAATAAATTGAATACTAAAAAATAATATAAAAATTAACTTACTTTTAAACCCAAAAAGCTTTGGGTTTTTTACGTGACCAAATTTTTTTTAACCAAAAGATGCCAAAAAATGATAACTTGGTAAGTTAAAATTTTTCCCCTTTTTTAGCCTCCACTAATGTTTTTTCCCGAACACCCCCTTTTAAAATCAAACTTGGGGTTGATTTCCACCCCCACAAACCTTTTCCCGCGACTGAAAAAAATAATTAAAAAAAATTTGGGGGCCCGGGCCCTTTGGCTCGCCAATCCACGACTTTCTGGTAGTAATTTTAATACTTTAAAAGAAACAATCAATAAAATTACATAAGAAAATCGCCCTTTTCATCGTTTAAAAAAAAGGGGATTTCCGGAAAATTTACTTCTTTGATAGATCAAGGGGCAAATTTTCAACTTCCCCTTTATAATCCAAAAAGGGAAAACAATGATTTTTTAAACCCCAGCGAGGTAAGTCTTGACGGGAAAAAAGATTAAACAAGGAATTCCTTTTTCAAAAATATTTTAAGTTTCATTCATAAATTAATTATATTTTCAAAAAATAATTTTTTAATTTCATTCAAATTTAAATTTGATTATATTTTTAAAATCCTTTTTTAAAATTTTTAAAAAATTTAACCAACACATCAAATTTTTGACAGGGAAAAAATTTTGGGAAAAAGAAAAAATAACATTAAAAACAAATAAATCCAACAAAAAAATTTTAAAATTTTTTTTTTTTTAAACAATAAACAAAATTTCATTTTATATATATATAATTTATTATTTTGCCCTGAAAAAAATTGTAAAACAGGAAAAAATTAAAATTAAAGAAAAATAACCCTCCCAATAAATTTAAAAAAAAAACAAACAATTTAAAATTTTTAAATTTTAAAATTTTTTTTTATAATCAAAAAACCAAAATACAATATATATAAATAAACAAATGTTTCTATATTTTTACCCCCAAAAACTTTTTAAAAAATCCTCCTATAATTGAAAATTTTTAAAATAACTTTGGGTTTTTTTTCTAGGTATATTTCTACTGCTTTTTTTTTTTCTATTATTTTTAAAATTTCTAACAAAAAACCTTTTTGGGAAAAAATTTAAAGCGGGAAAAAACAAACATTTAAACATAAATCAATAAACCCAAAAAACAATAATAAAATATATATATAAAATATATAAAAAAAAATATATAAATAAATATTTTTAATTTTTTACCCCAAAAACCTTTTAAAACCCTCCTCCTATAAATTTAATTTAAAAATAACTGGTTTTTTTCTAGGGAAAAATTCTACTTTCTTTTTTTCTATTTTTCTTTTAAATTTCTAACAAACAACCCGGGTTTTTTAATTTAAAGGGAAAATTTAAAGCATTTGCCCTGTTGCTAAAAACATTAAAAAAAATTTTTAACCCCTTTTTATACCCTTTATAATTTTAAAACCCGCAGAACTCTACGGCTGGGTAGCAAACCCCGTTTAAAAATTATACTCTATCCAATAAGAACCCCCTTTTTTTTGTACACCATCTCAAAGTTTTTTCCTTTAAAGACCTTCATCTTTAACAATTTTTGTTGAATTTTAAATTATTGGGCCTTTTACAGCGACTTAATATCTAATTAAAATAAAACGTGATCAGCCTTGCCGTTATAAAACTCGTCTCCGGGTGGTTTTTAATACTTTTTTGGGGACCTTAAAAACTAATTAAAAAAACGTGATCGGCCTGGGACTCGCTTCTTTTTGGGGTACCTTTAGGGGTTAATACATAATTAAAATAGGGGTATTGTGCGCCTTTAGAGCAAAACACAGTACGCTTGTAATTTTAAAACGTTTTTAATTTTTAAAATTGAATCATTTAAGACTTTTTGTTTTAAAAAGCCACCTTTCAAAACTTTTGATCTTGTCGGGCCTTCTGAGACAAACCTACAAGATAGGCGGGGGATCTGAGTGAGATTAAATCAAGGGAATTTATAATTTTTTTTAATTTTTTTTTAAAAAGTGCTGTTTTTCTTATTATTTCTAAAATTTTAAAATTTTTGAATTTTTCAAGATAAAGGGGCAAGTTTTAAAACATGAAATTCAACTCAGCCAAACCAACGACATTTAATATTTTTCTCTTAAGGAAATTTAAAAGGAGAAAACAATACTAATATTAAAATCCTTTTTTAAAGAAAAAATACAAAGGCTTAAAAACTATTTTTTAAAAAGCCTATTTACAAACAAAAGTAGGGTTTTTTTACCTAAAAATTTTCAAACCCTTTGAAAAAAAAAATCATATTGACCTTTTAAAAAGGATCAAAGTCTTTATTAATTTTTGAAAAAAGGGGGTTTCCCGTTCATCAAGCTTTTGGAAATTTAAAAAAAATCAAAGTCAATAGTTTTAAAAAATTTTTTTAAACCGTTTAAAAATTTAAAAAAAATTTATAAATTTAATTTTTGCTAATAAGGGTTTAAAATTGAAATAAAAAATAACTACTAAACACTTTTTTTTAAAATTTTACTATGGGAACAAAAAATAATTGGGGAATGGAAAAACGTATATTTTTTTATTATAATTAAATTTAAAAAAAACTTGTATTTTATTTCCCTTTCTAGAAAATTTTGTAAAACAATAGCCCCGCCTCCAAAACCCTTTTTTAGAACCAATTTTCCCAACCCATCCCAAATTTGACTAAACTTTACTGATGACGACTTTTTATTTTAAAGGGTTTAAAAATAATAAATTTTTGAAATAAGTATATTTTTAAAAAATTAAAGGGGGAAAAACCCTTTTCATTTTTTCATTTTCTAGTAATATTTTCCCCCTCATTTAAATTAAAATATTTTTTAGTAAAAAAATACAACATTAAAATACAAAGGGTTTTTTTCCCCTTTTTAGAATTTTCCAAATAAAACATGACGTTTTTTATCTTCCCTAAAAATAAATTCAATAAATTTTGAAAATTTTCATTAAAAACCTGTGGGCCCCTTTCTAAAAAAAAGGGTTTTTCCTCCTTTTTGAGTTTATTTCAAAAAAAAAAACATGGCAAGTAGTGAGGGGAAAAAAATTCAAAAAAATTGAAAATTTTATAAACCTGTACTCCCAAGTTTAAAAAAAAAGGTTTTTTCCAAAAAAAAAACTTCAAGTGTTTATGGTTTAATTTCCAAACTCAAATAAAAAACCCAAAAAAATTTTAAGACTCTTTAAAACCGGGGACGTCAAATTTACGTCCCAAAAGAAACGTCACTACATACCCCAAATTTAAATTTTAAAAATTTGGCTCTTACGTCCCAAAATTTTGAAAAATTAACGAGGGAAAATACCCCGTAAAAACAAAATTCCCTAACCCATTTAAAGGTAATTCCCTTTTAAAGGGAACTAAAATCCAGCCCAAAATTTAAAATTTAAATTTATTTTAAGGAAAATTTTTTTGTTTGAACTTTTTGGGTTTAAAAAAAATAATTTTTTTGGACATTTTTGTTTTTAAAAGGAAAATTTAATTTGGGCAAATTTGGGTTTTTTTAAAAATAAATGACTGAACTAAGGGAATTACTATTAACTAACAAACCCCCCTTTTAAAAAAACATTAGGATTTGGGGAAATTTTTAAAAATCTAGTGATAAAAAGGTAAAAATAATGTTTTTTGATACTGAATGAAAATTTTTAAATTTATTTAAACGTACTTTTTCGGCCTAATAAATCTTTAAAAATTAAGCTGAAGGACACATTCTTTTTCAACAGAATTTTTTCCCCAATTTTAAATTTTCCCCCCATTTTTTTGGAAAACGGGCCCAACAGGGACTAATAACCTTTTTTTTCTAAATGTACCAATTTTAATATATCCTTTTCACTTTCTATATCTCAAAAAGCGACACAGGTTTGATGTTAATACTTTTTGAAACTTCAAAAAAAAATGAACTGAGCCGTTTGAAAACGCGGAAACCATTAATGAATTGTAGAAGCTAAGACGACAGCTAAACTACCATTTTAACTCCGATTGACGCCCAAATACTCGGACTTCATAGGGATCGAACTAAAAAACCAAAAACCAAACCCAAAAAAGGAGGCAAATTTTAGCCCCGGGTTTTTCAGTACAAAAAAACCATACCACAAGGGTTGAGCGGGGAAAACCATTTGGGAAAAAATCACCTTCAATACACTCAAGCATTCGAACCATGCTCTCCATATCATTACAACCATTCCCGTTTGCGAGAAAAAAAATTAGACCAGCAGCTAGCGAAGAAAATTTTAATTCAGCTTATTTATCTTTACTACAAAACCCAAAACGTTCAGCCACGGAAATGAATAGGGCAAACTCCCAAAATTTTAACGAAACCAAAGAGTCTTTGTCCTCCACAAAACGATCCCCTTCTTTTGAAGCTCTCTAACGCTTTGTTTTCTAAAAACCCCCCCCCCCCTGGGACCTGGGGTGTCGCGTAGTTCCCTGCATAAGGGTGGGGGATACTATGTCCAAAATTCGTGCATGATGGTAAATCTTCGGAACCCGCATTTGCCGGAGAGAGGGAAAACCAACCCCCCCATTCACCGCCTGACCCCCCAAAAATTAGGGTTCCCCTTTTGCTGGAGGGGATGGAAACCTCATTCCCCGGGTCAAGTTCGAACCTTGTTCCCCCGAATTACAATAAAATTGAAATGAATGAAAAAATTTTACTTAAAGGGGATAACCCACATTGAAATGGAAAAACCCAACCCTCTTCATCTCGAACCTCGATCTCCCCGGGAATTGGACCACATTTGTTTGGGGGAATGGAACCCAGTTCTTCCGAACCTCGACCCCCCGGGGAAATTTGGGGTTTCACATTTCTTGGAGGGAAAGGAACACCTCATTCACTCGGTCAAGTTCAAACCTTATCTCCCCGAATGACAAAATTTAAAAAAGGGGGAGTGAACCCAAAATTTGAAGAGGGGGAAAAACCCCAACCACATTTGAACCGGGTTCTCCTCGTTTTAATTCTAAACTTTTTTTGGGTTTTGAAATGAGAAGAAAAATGAGATTGAAGTAAATCATCAGCGTTTGGAAAGAGAGGGTTTAAACCACCCCCTCAGTTCGAGGCTCCTGCCCATACCCTCCCCCTAAACTTAGGGAAAGTTTTTAATTTTCCCAAAACTGGGGTTGAATCAGAAAAACTGCTTTGAAGAGAGAAAAATTAAACTTTTCAATCCCAGGAAAAGGGTTCGGGGCCCGTAGCTGTCCTACACGATGTTGATGAAAGAAGAGAACACTCAACCCTCCGTAACCCTTCTCCGTCCTATACACCTTCCCCTCTACCCCCCGAAAAAAAAATTGCCGGAGCGCGTCTCTAACCCTTTCCCCCCTCCTCCTTTCCCCGTACCTGACAAAAAAAAAAACTAAACCTCCCCCCCCCACCTCACATCATCCATCAAAACACCCCCAGAGGGACCCCCCTCCTCCAACCTCACCACCGCGACACTCAAAACCCCCTCCCAAACCCCCACACCCCCCCACCCCCCCCCCCCCAATTTTCCTGCCCCCTCGATGCTCCAACCCTTCCATCCCCCATCCCCCCCCCCAACCCAATTATGCAAAGTTTGCGTTCCGCCCCAAAAAAAATTAGTCTCCCCCTCACCTTCCTCTCAGTCAAAACCGGGGCTCCAAAAACCCCCCACCCCCCCCCCCCCCCCACCACAAAATCAAACCCCCCATCACATCCTCACACCCCCCCTCCCCCCCCCCACCTCACACACCATTCTACGCAACATCCAGGAACCCTCCAAATCTTTAATATTAAAATGATTTGCAGTAACCGCATTCCCCTTACTGTGGAAAATTAAAAAAGTAAAAAACTTTACTTAGGGTTTGCAAACAAATAAAATTTACGGGGCTTTTTTTATATTGATCAAACCGTTGTATTATTTTTAATTTCTTGTGTGTTTTATCTTCCTCTTCTTTTTCTTTTTAAAAATTTTTTTTTTGCCTTCGATAAATTTTATGGAAGGACCCAATTTTTTAGGAACCCCAAACATATTATATTAAAGGATCAATTTCCCCAAATAGGGGTTTTTAAAGGAAAAACCTTTTTTCCCCAAAGAAAAAAATTTTTACTTTCATTTTTTGCTTACATCACCAGGAAAAATTGAATTTTTATATTTATTCTAAATAAATTTCTCTTTTTTTAAAATCCTCAATTCTAACTGGGGGGTTTGGGGCAACGAATAAGAGCGGGAGGGTCCCCAAAGTTATCATCGGGTCGAAGGAGGAAAAATACGTTTGGGTTCAAACTAAAAAACCAAAAAGTTTAAATTATATCCTTGACAAAACTTTTAACTAGAATCGTGAGGGGAATTAATAATCTCTTACCAAAAAAAGAATTTTAAAAACATTCTAGTTAATATCTGCACCCTCACTGGAACGACTAAAAGTTTTTGATTAAACCCCAAAGAAAATTTTAGGGCTAAATAAAAAAAAACTGAATAATTTTTAAAATGATAATTAAGACCTTTGAAGAAAGGGGTGGGGACTTTTTCCCGAGGAAAACTTCTTAAAAACGGGCACAATGCCCAATACTAAAACAATTCTAATTTTGCTTTAAACAATTTTATCTTTTTACAAGAACATAGTTTTTCTCGGAGAGAATTTGCATGACTTTTTACGAAGAAACCCAACAATTTTCCCTTTATGGGGGGAAACCCGCCGTAAAATGGAAATTAAACGACAAGTAAGGGAACACAAAACTTTTAGTCACCTAACCCTGGTGGGTCATTTTACGCAATTTTCAACATTCGATAGTAAGGACTTTTAAAATCCCACTCGACTAGGGGGGAATCACTTTTATTTTATGTTTCATTGCATTCAAAACCCTTCCCCCCCCCCCCCCCCTGCATTAAACCAGGGTTTTAACTGCGTGGGAGAACGAAGACTGGGCTAAAAACCAGGTAGACGAAATGACCATAGTTAAAAAAAATTAATGTTAATATTTAGCTAAATTTTTTTATTTCTCTTTTCCTCGGAAAAAAGGAATTTTTGTTTTCGTAAAACAATTAGCTCAAAATTTATTGGGTTTACCCCAATAAAAAACAAAAAATGGGTTTTTCATACCCATTTGTTCGTCTACTTCGATTTACCTAAGCAAAAAAACATTTTTTCGATCGGGGTAAATTGATATTTAGGCTTTTAAGTACCCCAAGTTTTGTGTTTTTCCCTAAATTTTGGAATTTTATTTAAACTAAAAAAAAAATCTATTTTCCCAAAATCTCTAAAAAAATGTTAATATTTTTTTTTTTCTATCACTGTTTTTAAATTACAAACAAATACGAATCTAATTTTCCCAAATCATTTTCCTCAACTTTTTAGATATAATACTTTCATTGTGGTTGAAGTACTACATGGGTTAAAAAAATTTTATATGAATATTTTTTATAAAACCAATTCTTCTTAAATAAATAAAATATATTTTTTTTTTTTTTTTTGAAAGTTTTTTAAAAGGTGTTTTGTTGATTTTTATTTTTAGTGGCAAAATGTTACATTTTTTTTCAATTTTTTTAACATTGTTTTTACTTCTTCTAAAACTTTTGGGGAAAAGTTTCTTTAACAAATTTTTGTTATTCTTTCAAAAAATTCGATTTTTTGTAAATTCTCTTTTTTAAAGAATAAAAAAAAGTTTTTGGGGTTTCACCCTTTAAAATCACTCATCAACTCACAAATCTTCCCTTTTGGGGTCATTTTTATAAAATGCCTCCATAAAATTAGCTATCTTAAACCATCCTTTTTTCTTTTTCATTCATCTTTCAATTTTTTGTATTTCTATTTAAACTTTTTCTTAACCGGGTTGTATAAAATTTTATTTCCTCTTCACTTCCAAGCATTCCTCTATTCTGCATTCGATCATTCACTTCAGTACTTCCGCTTCTTCTTCTAACTAATTATTACTCTGTTTCCTCATTTCCTATTCAACTCCTTCTAATTTTTTTATTCTTCTCTTTACGCTCCCTTTAAACCCTTTCCTTCCACAGGGTGTTTTCCTTCCACTTCCTCTTTTCACTGTCCCCCCCTACCCCTCTTCCACTTCCTCTTATCACTTGTCCCCCCACATACCTCCTCTTCCCCTTCTTCTTACACTTGTCCTCCCACATACCTCCTTTCCCCCCTTCCTCTTATCACTTTCCCCCCCAACTC
>JBCFYV010001625.1:0-47004 GCA_039000515.1 Timema cristinae
CGTTCCGGTTTCCATAGTTAATGGTGATCCCGCAACCTTGCACACCGTTTTTTTTTGGCAGGATCACCCCAATACAAATGGTACGCCTAATTTTATGACCCCCAGATACAAAGGCATAATGTACTTACCGGCCGAATCCAGAAGTTCACATGGGGTCACACAAAAGTCTGGGGGGGGTGTGATCCAATCGCTGGGACGTTCGGTAATAGAACGCTACAATATCTGATAAAAAGCGCCCCCAAAATTGTTCAAGGATCTTAAAATAACCTAGCCTAGCTTCGTGTAGCATGCCAACGCCACATCGTGTTGGGTTTTTGGGCGCAACCGTCACGCGCATTCTTAAAAATTGATAAAAACCTCATCTTTACTAATGACCCTCCCCACGGTGATGTGGGGATCACGGGTACTTGTGGATCCCGATAGTGAAAACAACATACAGGTGTAAAGGGGGTCTTTGCCAAAATTTTTCCTATTGTGATTTAAAAAAAGAGTTTACCAGAGTGCGAACCCCAGGGTTTTTAAAAAAACAAGTCAAATCGATTTTTAAACCCCTTCCCTTTCCTCATAATTTTAAAAATAAGTTAATTTTCCCCTCTTGTGAGGACACCATTGGGGCCACCACTTACTTTTTTAATTTTTCAAAAAGTTCAATGTCCCTAAAATCAACCTCCAAACGTGCTGACGGTCGAAACAGACACTTGTACCCCAACTTTGTGTACGTTAAAGGGGTAGCCTTTCAAAACGGCTTTTGGATCTCGTAAATCACCCGAACTTGTAACCCCAGCGATTTTTTTGTCGTTGTGGACACGCCCTTTTGGGGTTTTTCTCCCCCCCTTTTTTCCTCCCAATGAACATTCACTTTCGTAACCTGTAGGCAACACGGCAAAATAAATTGGAGGCGTCACTGTAACTTTGCTAGCTTATATGATTATAGACGGACAATTGGGTTTTTAAGTAAATTTTTGGGTGGCCGACGGGGTATTTTTTTTTTTTTCAAACGTATGGATACAAGAACTACATCCAAGTACTTGATTTCTCCCCCCAAAAAAGGTTGATTCGTGAAGAGCTTGATACAATTTGTACACCCCCAAAGAATGCATCCCGGGGGGAGAGTTTCCTTGGGATACTCCCGCGCCGAGTAAAAATTTGCTGCAAGTCCTTGTTGTGCTTTTTATCGCATTAAACATCCCCCCCAACTCACACCCGGGGCCGGGGATTCTAAATTTTTTAAAAAACCTGGCGCTTATAGCGCGTCTCCTGTTCTCGTGGGACTTTTTTGATAGGGGTGGTCCGTCAGGGTAACAAAAAGCACCCGTGCCAATAAAGCCCCAAATAAAAAGACGATGGTGATCTTCACGTTTACAAGCCATTTACAACGTCACCCTAACACATATTCCTCACGGCCGTTTCCCGCATAAAAAATAAGCCCCCGTACGTGGGGTCCCACAAGCCATTTACAGCGACGCGCTTTTGGTCTGACACCGTTAGCTACCGTTGGGGAAAAATACCCCTTAAATACTTGGGGGAAATCAACATTGCCGCTCCACTATCGTACACGCCTCTCTAAAGGATCCCCTTTTTGCTTTCTCCTTGAGCATATCTCTAAATTTTTTAACAGGCCTTCCGTGGATATCTACATTTTAACAAAACACGGGCCCCAATCGTTTTTAAAATCAAAGAATTAAAATTTTTTGCCAAAAACGCTAACCCCAATTCCAAAGTGCTCTTTTCCCTCAACACACTCACCGATGCCGTAGCCTCCTTTGGCGGAAGGGGGCCCCCTATACCCGCGTTTTTTTTTTATTGAAAAAATGGGGAAAAAATGTCCCTTTCAAAGCTCTCCAAGACAAACTTTTTGGCAATTTGGACAACGACATGGGAGAAATTCACGAGCAAAAAGGGGACGGGCCGTAACGCAGGACATATTTTCCCCCCTTCATTATGATTGGGATCCATTTTTTTTTACCCCCGCATATATCTAAAATATAATTTTTCCCTATAGGATATTGCATTAGGCCCCAGGGGGGGGAACCTTAATTTTTTATGTTTTTTAAATTTCCCCATTTAATCAAAAAATTGGGGGGCCCTTGTGGTACCCCCCCAATATCGAGTCCTATGCCCCCAATTCGTGCAAAATAGTTTTTTGCATGTATATAAAAAACGGGGGCCCGCAACACTCTGCACGACACTCTACAAAAACTCATAACACCCTTTTTTCCCTTTTATGGGCTTTGCTGGATGGTTATTCTCGTCGAAGTCCATTTCCGGGTGACGGGGGTTGTCAGGCGTCATCTCGTGGTCCGGGGTGTGGTAGGGGGGAGATGGGGGGAAAACGATGGTCAGAGCCCGGGGAACACGAAGTCGCGGGGGGAGTAAGGACGTCCCGGGAAACATCCGGTGGGGGCAGGGGAAAATCCCGGCAACACAGAGTCGGGGTGGGAGGCAGGATAACCACCCGGGAACACGGAGTCGCGTGGAGGTGGGGATAGTCGGGGGAAGATGGGGGGTGAGATGAAATCTTTTTTAAACGAATAATGGTTTATTATGCTCTTTCAAAAAGGGGGTTCCCAAGGGGTTTGGGCCCCACTGAAAAACTAGCTCGCCTTTGGGTTTTTCCCAAAGAACATCTGACTTACAGTTATCCACCCATTGTCTATAAAGGGCGATTTGTTGTTTGAGTACCGACCTGTCGTGACCTTAACCCGTGAATAAAAATTTAATCCTATGAAATAAAAAAAGATAAATGACTGTAAGAAATTTTCATTTATTGAAATTCCCTTTTTAGGTCAATTTGTGTTTGTTTGGGTCGTGGGAATTTAGGGATTTTCTTTTTTGGGGGTGTGGGAAGTTGTTTAAGGTAGATGGTGATTGTGAATGTTGCGCGGGCCGGGAAATGGGAATTTTCTTTCTTGGGATGTGGGGAGGGTGTTAAGGATGAGGGGGAGTTGAGTGATTTGCTGGGTCGGGGAAATTGGGGGATTTTTTTTTTTTTGGGATGGGGAAGGTTTTTTAAAAAATTTGGGGGAGTTATGAGTGTTTGCGTTGGATGGGGAATTGGGGAGGTTTTTTTTTTTTGGGGGTGGGGTAGTGTTTTAAAAGGGATATGGGAGTGATTGCCTGGTGGGGAATTTTGGGGGGGGTTTTTTTTTCTTGGGATGGGGAAGGGGTGTGTTAAAAAAATGCCCAGAGATCACCGGTTATATACCCTCCACCACGCCCGCCTTGACCAAGGGGAAAACGGGGGCTTCCTATTGGCGCGAGAAACCTTAAAGAAGGTCCACCGCGACCAATAGGAAGCGCGGGGTTTCGTGGCAGAGGTGGAGTCTCACGGACGGCCAACAACATGGACTGTGGCCGGGGCCGGGGAGGGGAGGGAGGGTGAAGGGCCGGGGGAAGGCGAAGGAAAAAAAGCGACTGAACAGGAGGTACACAACCTTTTAAAAAAATTTATCTTTCCAAACTAAAAAAAAGCCCCATACCCAAAAACCTTTTTGACCTCACAAAACCCTCAAAAACCGGGGGCTTTAGGTTTTTCAAAAGCACGTCGGTTTGTAACCCCGCCCCCACTTTTTTACAAACCGTTTAAAACGTAGCATTTTTTTTCACCGACTCGCCTTGGGCATTTTTATTACTGAATGGGACAGGCACTCACGGCAAAAGTACCCCATTTAAAAATGCGCGTCAAGATGAGACATAAAAATTTTTTTGCTTTCGTCGAGAAAAAACAAACAGATAGCCTTAAAAAATTTTGGGGAAGGGGGGCCCCTAATTAAAACCTGTCTCCCCCGACGTTCCCTGAACCCCGGGATTTTTTTATTCGGAGAGGTATGTTTGAAATTGTTTCCCAGTTATTCCCCACCTTTCAAAAGTTCACACGGGCATCACGAATATTCCTCTGCTTTGAGTTTTTTTAATTGAGGGCCCCTGTTTAACTGTTTAACGTGTTCACGTCCAACACCGGTTCTCTTTATTTTCACATAATTTTGGCGTTTTACAAGGCACGGGCAAGGCAAGTGTGTCGCTATTTTGAATCGTAATGATCCCTTTTTATTAGGGCTAAAAGGTTGTTGGGGTTTTTACATTTTTAAAATACCCCCCGGGGGGCTCCTTAAAAGGCAGAGTTTAACGTACAGGGTGCTGTACTCAAAACAAATTTTACTTTGCAACACGCGACTTACTTTATCACACAGCTCGATCTCAACTGTCTGCTCGCCTAAATGAACAACACGGTTCAGCGAGAGTCGTGCTTTTAAAAAAGTAAACGACAGTTATCGGCGCTAACCCATGGTCCTGCAGCCGATGGAGCAAATTATAATTTGTTCTTCAACCAGCTTTTGCGTCCAACGCTGCTGAGCACAAATGTATGGTAATTTCTTTACCATATAAAAGAAACGCCTCAATTTTTTAATCCCTCTTTTACGAACAAAGGGGCCGCCATTTAAAAAATCCCCCCCCTCCTTTTTAAACCGACCAAAAAACCCTTTGGGGGGGCCGAAGGGGGCCCGCAAAACTCTTCCCATTTGCGGGAAGACCACTATCCCCGTCTCCCGCACCGCAGCGGGGGTCAAGCACCCTCCACTCCTTTGGGGGGCTCCTGAGTGTGGAAGGGGACTATAGCCAGGGGAGGACCATCCCTCATTTCCGTCTTAAAAACAACAAACATTCAAAATGCACGAACAAAATGCGGATTTTTTTCTTTAAAAGTTAATATTTTTGGTATTTAAAATAATATTTTTAATTTTTTCCTAAAAAATTTCTTTTGCTAAAACCAACTTTTTACCGAAGGGGGCACATTTAAATAAGAGTAAAAAAAAACCCCCTAGTTTACTGTGGCAAAATCAACCCGAACTCTTCCGTCCGCAACCGTCTGGCTCACACGAAACAAACGCTGTAGCCAACCACACCGCGGGGTAAATTATTTTAGAAACAAATGTTTTATTAAAAAAATTTTAGTGCGCGAACTATTTTTGTTGACTTTTTAAATAACATTTACACAAAGCCAATTATTCATTTTAAAAAATAACCAAAATTAGTTAAGTCACCCGTTTTTTAAAGGGGGAGAATGGAAAATCTATTAGAAAAACCTCCACAAAATTCCCAACCGTCGGGTCTACACAAACAAACCGCTAAAACCAAAACACCGCAGGGGTAAATTTTTTTAGAAACAACGTTTTTTTTAAAAAAAATTTTTTGGCGGAAACTAAATTTTTGTTGAAAAAAAAAATAACATTTACACAAAAAAATTTGTCATTAAAAATGTAAGCCAAAATTAATAAGAGCCCCGCTTTTTTAAGGGGGGGAGAAGGAAAAATTTTTTAAAAAAACCCCTTTTTAAATACACTCGACGCTGAGAAGGAATTATAATATTTATTTTTAAAAAATTTAGTATATTTCAATGATTTGTTACAATAACAACACACACGCAAAATTTTTAAAGGTCAGACTTATATTACTCTTTGTAAAAAAGTAAAAATTTTAAAAAATGTCTAAATGCAAATTTTAAATTTTTTTTCCCCTTTTAATGAAAATAACATGTCAAAATACCATAAAAGGGAGTTTTTTTAAGACAAAAACCCGTATTTTCGCTTATGTTGGGAATTGAACCAAGAACTCACCCCCGGGGGTCAGAAAAATTTTTTTAAACGTATAAACGACGGGGACTTAGACGTTGTGGTGGTTTTTTATGTAGGATTTTTTAATAAACCCTTTAAAAGCAAAATTTTTTCCCTGTTTAAACTGTAAACAAGCCATTCCTATATACAAACCACAATAAATCTCCTTGAAATGACACTGAAAAAAAGGTTTCAAAAAAAGTGACGATATAAGGGTTTTTCGCGAAAGAGACGCTAAAACAATTTGTATTTTTCAGACTAGGGGCTACTTGTAATTTAATTTACTATCAGCCTTCGGGGGTCCCAAATCTGTCCAAACGAGGTGGGTGCATACCCGTCGTAGGGACGGGGGCGAGAGGTCCCGGGGGGCTCCTAGGCTCATACGTCTGAGGGGCACAAAGGGGTGGAGCGCCCCGGGGCTGGGAATGTCACACGCCCGTCTCTACCTGAACAAACCTCATCCAGCCCCGTATGTCCCAGTAGTCAAAATTAAAAAAATACTTTTTAATTTCCCCATTTACAGAAAAAAAAAAAAACACGTGCAAGTAAAATCGAAGGCCCCTAACTACCCAGGCCCACCCATCCGCTGCAAATCCCGTCTTCGTAAAGTTAGAAACGGTCCGGCATTGGGTTTTTCCGGTTGCGCCGCCCCCCAAGCGTTAGGGCCCCTCATCCTAACAAAGAAGAAAAAAAAAACCGCGTACACCCTAAAAGAAATCAAAAAAAAAAAACCAAAAAAATTTACAAAACAATTAAACGTACCCGAATTATCAGTTTTCCAGTGTCAAAACTCATCATATTTTATGTGATCCTTAAAAATTGAAATGACCGAATTAATGATTTGGGTTCTATTTATCCCTCTCAAGGGCTTGCCGACTTAATGACCAAATACTGTAATTTTTTCGCGCATGCCAAAACCGTATCATTCTTTGTTTCCATTATCATTATACACCTTCACCCATCGTTGGTATGGATTCTTACTCCGCTCTGTTATGATGGTGGAACACCGTGTGGTGTGTTTGTTGTGTTGAGATGCTGTCATCACCTGGAAGTATTTTTTCACTCTCCAATAGGCAATGCTTTTCAAATTTCCCAAAACACTAATATATCTACGCACATAATCAAGCGGGTTAAAAAGATCTATAAATGTTCTACCAGCTCACAACCTCCGTATAGAAGGGGGGAAACCGTGTGGGTGTGTGTGTGGTTGTGTGTGTTGGTTGTTGATTGGTGTAAAGTGCTGTCATAGCCCGGGGGAGTTTTTTTTTCACTCCCCACAAACATAGGGGGTTAAAACTCCCAATAAATTTTTAATAAAACCACAAAAAAAAGCGGGTAAAAAGCCGGTAAAATTGTGACCATTCCCAACACTCTTTCATGTGGTGAAACCGTTTGTGTGTGGTGTGGATATGCGCCGCGGAAGAGTGCTGTCAAACCCCGGGAGTATTTACACTCCATCACATATATCCGGTTCAAACTTCCAAAAAGCGTAATTAGTATCACGACAAATCAAAAGGGGGTGTAAGACGCGGTTAAATGTGTGTCCCAGCTCAAACGCTCTTTCATGATGGTGGAACCCTTTTTTGTTTGTGTTTGGGGTTAAATATTCCAGGCGTCGCTTTTTACAGAATTTTTAAAATTTGCCAAAGGTCCAAATCTTTTCATGATTTTTGAACTATTATGTTGTTTTTCACGGATACAGAAAAATCTAATATTTTAAATACAAATAAATTTCAGCAATTTACGTAAATTTAAATATTTTTAAATTTAAAACAAAAAAACAAAGGGGTAGTAAGACCGAGAGAAAATTTTAATTTTGGAACCATGCGTATTTACTTGATTTTAACGGGGGAAAAACTAATATTTACAAATACCAAAAAAATTTCATATAATCACGGTTTTAAATATTTTTTAAAATTTTTAAACCAAAAAGGGGCTTAAGACCGATGGTAATATTTTATATTAAAACTCCCGATTTACTTGATTTAACGGAAAAATCTATGGGGGGTTTTTTTTCATAATAAATAAAACTCAGTCCCCCCATGGGGGCTGCATACGTACCTGACCGCTTTCCCACGAGTGGACGAGCTGATGCGGGGAACGGTATTTCTAATCATCCCCCCCCGAAACTGTAAGTGTGCCCCCCTTTCCTCCAAAAGGGTATGAACTTTGGGGGGCGTTGGGGGGAAAGGGGGGTTGGGGAATAGTACCGCCCTGACAGCACGGCTGCAGGGGCTAAACGTAAAGGGGACCCTATTCCGGTCGAAACAACAAAACGACTCCTCAATGTGAAAGGTTAATGCCCGGTTAATTCCCCCGGATAGGGTAAAAAAGGTGGGAAGGGCCACCGGGGGGGGTAGAGAGGGGGGGAGGTTTGGCCACATCGCCGCCCCAACCGAGATAAAGGTTCGCAAATACTCAGTGCGAGCCAGGTTCCCACATACCCCAACAAATAAACTACAACGCCCTAATAAAAAAATAAAAACCCAACCCTCAATCCTCCAATAATTAATTTAAAAAAAATTAATAAAAAAATAATTTTTAAATTCATTAATAAATAAAAAATTCCAACATGTCCGGGGTTTTGGGAGGGGGGGGGAGGGGACGTAATCAGCACCGGGAAATGAGTACGAGGGGGGGTGGGAAAAGGGGGGGAAAGGGAGGGAAAAACCCCCAGAATATCAGGGGAGCAAGGGGCGTGGGTTTCGTGACCTTTTTGGGCCAAAAAAGGGGGGGACGACGGTAAAATTGGGGGTACTCCTTTTTACACACATTGAGAAAAAAATGTGTTTAATCTTTTACCAGACGTTCAAAACCTATTTTTTTAATCTAGTATGATATTGTTATGATTTTTGCTTTCTAATAATATCTGATAATTTTGTGAAATTACATTAATAATACTAATTTTTCATACTGATAGTAACAATATGCTCTTTAAAGGAAACATTACTTTCTAGTGGGGGAAAGGGGGGTTTTGGGCTAGTGAGGCAATTTTCCCCCCCCCCAGGAAACCGCTTTTTTGGGGGAGTGGAACGGTGAGGGGCCAGTGAGGGGATTGCCCCCCCCCCCAAGGAAAGCATCGCTTCATGGTGGGGAACGGGGGGACGGGCCATTTTGGACAAACCCCCCCCCACCTGGAAAGCATTGCTACTACGGGGGGTAACGGGGGTACGGGGGGCCCGTGAGGCTGCCCCCCCCCCCCCTGGGGAAACATTTCTTACTAGCGGGGTGTAACTGGGGGGTTTGGGGCCCGAGACATTGCCCCCCCTGGAAAGCACGCTTACTGGGGGTGGGGAAAGGGTGTAGGGCCATGTGGGGGTTTCCCCCCCCCCTGGAAACACTGCTTTTTTATGGGGTGTAAGGGGTAAGGGGCCTCAGGACATTTTCCCCCCCCCCTGGGGGAAACACTGCTTACTAGGGGTGGGAAAAAGGGTGTAGGGCCAGTGAGACATTGCCCCCCCCCCCGGGAAGCATTGCTTACTAGTGGGGTCGAACGGGTGTAAGGGCCAGTGAGGCATTTCCCCCTCCTGGAAAACACGCTTACTAGTGTGGTGTAACTGGTGAAAAAGGGGGCCCTGTGGGGATTTTCCCCCCCCTGGGGAAACACTGCTTACTAGGGGGGGTTAACTGGGGGGAAGGCCTTGGACATTGCCCCCCCCCGGAAAACATGCTTCATGTGGTTAACTGGGTGAGGGCCATGAGGGGATTTTCCCCCCCCGGAAAGCATTGCTTCAGTGGGGTGTAAGGGGTGAAAAGGGGGCCTTTTGGACTTGCCCCCCCCCCCTGGGAAAACAGCTTACTAGGGGTGGAACGGGGGTAAGACCCGAGGCATTGCCCCCCCCTGGAAGCACTGCTTACTAGTTGGGCGGATAGGGGCCGTGAGACATTTCCCCCCCCCCCCCCCTGGAAACACGCTTACTAGGGGTGGGGAACGGTAAGGCCATGAGGACATTGCCCCCCCCCGGAAAAACACTGCTTAGTATGATGGGGGGAATGAGTGAAGGGGGCCGAGAGCTTGATCCCCTTCCCCCGGGGAAACACTGCTACACGGTGGTGTAACTGGGTGAGGGCCATGAGGGGATTGCCCCCCCCCCGAAAGCACTGCTTTTTACGGGGTGTAACTGAATGTAGGGGGCCAGGAGGCTTTGCCCCCCCCCCTGGAAACACTGCTTTTTAGCGGGGTGGAACTGGGTTGGGGCCAAAGGGGGCATTGATCCCCTCCCCCTGGGAAACACTGCAAAAATCGGTGGTGAACGTTTTTTGAGGCCATGAGGCTTCCCCCCCCCTGGAAAGCACTCTTACAAAAGGGGGGGAACTGGTTAGGGGCCAATTGGGCATGACCCCCCCCCTGGAAAGCACTGCTTACACGGGGTGTAAAAGGGTGTAGGGCCGTGAGGAATTGCCCCCCCCCCTGGAAAGTACTTTCTTTTTATGAGGTGGGGAATGGGTGTAGGACCAGTTGGCATTGATCCCCCCCCCTGGAAACACTGCTTACTATGGTGGTGTAACGAGTGTAGGGGGCCCGTGAGGGGATTGCCCCCCCCCCTGAAAACACGCTTCTTGATGGGGAACTGGGGTACGGCCATGATGACCTTGCCGTCCCCCCCCCGGAAAGCATCTACTAGTGATGGGGAACTGGGTGTAGGGGCCAGTGAGGACATTTCCCCCCCCGGAAACCTGCTTACTAGTAAGGTGGAACGGGTGTAAGGCCATTGGGACCTGCCCCCCCCGGAAAGCACGCTTTTTATATGGTGGACTGGGGGTAAGGCATTTTAAATTGCCCCCCCCCCCCCCCCCCGGAAAGCACTGCTTTTTAGGGGGGGGGAACGGGGGGAGGGGGCCCAATGAGGACATTCCCCCCCCCCCTGGGGAAACACTGTTACTAGTGGTAGTGGAAAGGGGTAAGGCCTTAGGGGATTGCCCCCCCCCCTGGAAAGCACTGCTAACTACTGGTGAACGGGGGTGGGGCCGGCCCCCCCCCCTGGAAAGCACTGCTTACTAGCTGGTGGTGAACTGGGTGTAGGGGCCAGTGTGGCATTGATCCCCTCCCCCTGGAAAGCACTGCTTACTAGTGATGGTGGAACTGGGTGTAGAGGCCAGTGAGGACATTGCCCCCCCCCTGGAAAGCACTGCTTACTAGTGGTGGTGTAACTGGGTGTAGGGGCCAGTTGGGCATTGTCCCCTCCCCCTGGAAAGCACTGCTTACTAGCGGTGGTGTAACTGGGTGTAGAGGGCCAGTGAGGACATTGCCCCCCTGGAAAGCATGCTTACTAGCGGTGGTGTAACTGGGTGTAGGGGCCAGTGAGGACATTGCCCCCCCCCCCTGGAAAGCACTGCTTACTAGTGATGGTGTAACTGGGTGTAGAGGCCACTGTGGGCATTGATCCCTCTCCCTGGAAAGCACTGCTTACTAGTGATGGTGTAACTGGGTGTAGGGGCCATGAGGACATTGCCCCCACCCCCTGGAAAGCACTGCTTACTATGATGGTGTAACTGGGTGTAGAGGCCAGTGAGGCATTGCCCCCCCCCCCTGGAAAGCACTGCTTACTAGCGGTGGTTTAACTGAGTGTAGGGGCCAGTGAGGACATTGCCCTCCCCCTGGAAAGCACTGCTTACTAGCGGTGGTGTAACTGGTGTAGGGGCCACTGTGGGCATTGATCCCCTCCCCTGGAAAGCACTGCTTACTAGCGGTGGTGTAACTGGGTGTAGAGGCCAGTGAGGACATTGCCCCCCCCCTGGAAGCACTGCTTACTAGCGGTGGTGTAACTGGGTGTAGGGGCCACTGGGGCATTGATCCCCCCCCTGGAAAGCACTGCTTACTAGTGGTGGTGTAACTGGGTGTAGGGGCCACTGTGGGCATTGATCCCCTCCCCTGGAAAGCACTGCTTTTCTAGCGGTGGTGTAACTGGGTGTAGGGGCCACTGTGGGCATTGATCCCTCCCCCTGGAAAGCACTGCTTACTAGCGGTGGTGTAACTGGGTGTAGGGGCCACTGTGGGCATTGATCCCTCCCCCTGGAAAGCACTGCTTACTAGCGGTGGTGTAACGGGTGTAAGGCCGTGAGGACATTGCCCCCCCCCCCTGGAAAGCACTGCTTACTAGCGGTGGTGTAACTGGGGGTAGGGCCACTTGGGCATGATCCCTCCCCCTGGAAAGCACTGCTTACTAGCGGTGGTGTAACTGGGGGTAGGGGCCACTGTGGGCATTGATCCCCCTCCCTGGAAAGCACTGCTTACTAGGATGGTGTAACTGGGTGTAGAGGTCAGTGAGGACATTGCCCCCTCCCCTGGAAAGCACTGCTTACTAGTGATGGTGGAACTGGGTGTAGGGGCCAGTGAGGACATTGATCCCCTCCCCCTGGAAAGCACTGCTTACTAGTGATGGTGGAAAGGGGTGTAGAGGCCAGTGAGGACATTGCCCCCCTCTGGAAAGCACTGCTTACTAGTGATGGTGGAACTGGGTGTAGGGGCCATGTGAGGACATTGCCCCTCCTCCTGGAAAGCACTGCTTACTAGTGATGGTGGAACTGGGTGTAGGGCCAGTGAGGACATTGCCCCCTCCCCTGGAAAGCACTGCTTACTAGTGATGGTGGAACTGGGTGTAGGGGCCAGTGAGGCATTGATCCCCTCCCCTGGAAAGCACTGCTTACTAGTGATGGTGGAAAGGGTGTAGAGGCCAGTGAGGACATTGCCCCCCCTCTGGAAAGCACTGCTTACTAGTGATGGTGGAACTGGGTGTAGGGGCCAGTGAGGACATTGCCCCCTCCCCTGGAAAGCACTGCTTACTAGTGATGGTGGAACTGGGTGTAGAGGCCAGTGAGGACATTGTCCCCCCCCTGGAAAGCACTGCTTACTAGTGATGGTGTAACTGGGTGTAGAGGCCACTGTGGGCATTGTCCCCTCCCCCTGGAAAGCACTGCTTACTATGGTGTTGGAACTGGGTGTAGAGGCCAGTGAGGACATTGCCCCCCCTCGGAAAGCACTGCTTACTAGTGATGGTTGAACTGGGTGTAGGGGCCAGTGAGGACATTGCCCTCCCTCTGGAAAGCACTGCTTACTAGTGATGTGGAAAGGGGTGTAGAGGCCAGTGAGGACATTGCCCCCCTCCCTGGAAAGCACTGCTTACTAGTGATGGTGGAACGGGTGTAGGGGCCAGTGAGGACATTGCCCTCCCCTGGAAAGCACTGCTTACTAGTGATGGTGGAAGGGGTGTAGGGGCCAGTGAGGACATTGCCCCCTCTGGAAAGCACTGCTTACTAGTGGTGGTGTAACTGGGTTAGAGGCCAGTGAGGACATTGCCCCCCTCTGGAAAGCACTGCTTATAGTGGTGGTGTAACTGGGTGTAGAGGCCAGTGAGACATTGCCCCCCTCCTGGAAAGCACTGCTTACTATGATGGTGGAACTGGGTGTAGGGCCATGTGGGCATTGATCCCTCCCCCTGGAAAGCACTGCTTACTAGTGATGGTGGAAAGGGGTGTAGGGCCAGTGTGGGCATTGATCCCTCCTCCTGGAAAGCATGCTTACTATGTGTGTTGGAACTGGGTGTAGGGCCAGTGAGGACATTGCCCCTCCTCCTGGAAAGCACTGCTTATAGTGGTGTTGGAACTGGGTGTAGGGGCCAGTGAGGACATTGCCCCTCCTCCTGGAAAGCACTGCTTACTAGTGGTGTTGGAACTTGGTGTAGGGGCCAGTGAGGACATTGCCCCTCCTCCTGGAAAGCACTGCTTACTAGTGGTGTTGGAATGGGTGTAGGGCCATGTGGGCATTGATCCCCTCCTCCTGGAAAGCACTGCTTACTAGTGGTGTTGGAACGGGTGTAGGGGCCAGTGAGGACATTGCCCCTCCTCCTGGAAAGCACTGCTTACTAGTGATGGTGTAACTGGGTGTAGAGGCCAGTGAGGACATTGTCCCCCCCCTGGAAAGCACTGCTTACTAGTGGTGTTGGAACTGGGTGTAGGGGCCAGTGAGGACATTGCCCCTCCTCCTGGAAAGCACTGCTTACTAGTGGTGTTGGAACTGGGTGTAGGGGCCCGTGAGGACATTGCCCCCCTCTGGAAAGCACTGCTTACTAGTGGTGTTGGAACTGGGTGTAGGGGCCAGTGAGGACATTGCCCCTCCTCCTGGAAAGCACTGCTTACTAGTGGTGTTGGAACTGGGTGTAGGGGCCAGTGTGGGCATTGATCCCCTCCCCTGGAAAGCACTGCTTACTAGTGGTGGTGGAAAGGGTGTAGAGGCCAGTGAGGACATTGCCCCCCCCCCCCCCCCCCCCGGAAAGAATCCGTTTCTCCGTTTGGATATATTTCAAATACCCTGATAATGTCAAATATGAAGCTGAAATATGACCTAAAATCCAACTCCAAATGACTTCTTGGTACATTCAATTTCCAAAAAATTGCCTTACAAAAACCATTCCAAACCGCTTAAATATCCACTGCCATTGAATACTAGTAACTATCAAGATGATAAACCAAATTAATCAAATAATATTGATGTAAAATAAAATAAATCGAAGAATTGAGGGCATGGTCATGTTCTACTCGTTATTTTATATACTTGAAGGAGTCGACGTTTAAGCCAATGTTACCAGACAAGATAAAACGTATCACTATAGTATTAAATATTTTTCAAGTAAAAAACATCAAAGCAAACTAATAATTATAAATTTATCTCTGTACGAAAAATAATCATGATGTAACAAAAAATAGAATTGTGTTAAAGTAATAGATAGGTCGTGCCCAAAGGATAGAACATTTCATTGAATAGAAATAGTTTTAAATTATTGTATTCCTTTTACATAACTGTACATCACTTAATCAAGTCAGAATTAAGTAATTTTAATAGTAAATTTACTAAGCTTACTAGCAAAACATAATAAATTGATTATTTGGTTATAAGAACCACATATCTAAGCCATGAGATTAGGTACAGTAACATCTTATTTTTATAATCTAACATCCAACTAAGTATTATAATATAAACTAATCCACAATAAAAACCGGTTGGTCTTAGGAAGTTAATATATAAAAGTTTAAATTATGTTCCATGATACTTAGCAGAGCCGGAACCATACTTTGTTATATTTTAAAAGTGGGATTTGTTTAACAAACGGTTCAAGCAAGGCTAAGCACTAACATGTTTTCTTATGAAACCAATGGTGTACTAAAAATGATGCTTTTTAATAGAGAGGTCTGATTTTGGTGTATTAAAGGCTTTCTTAAACAAAAAAGCAAACGATATTTTAGTAAGAGGCAATATTACACTAAATATTCAGGTATAAAGTTTGGCTCTGTTTAATTTCTGTAATATTGTTAAGAAAAACCAATAAAATAAGGCAATGATATTCATAGTAAGAGTACAAGGACATTCACACCTCACCGTGTGAACTACTATAGTAACCGGTTCATTCACACCTCACTGTATGAAATACTATAGTAACATTACCAGGGAATTCACACCTCTCCGTGTGAACTACTATAGTAACAATACCAGGGAATTCACACCTCTCCGTGTGAACTACTATAGTAACAATACCAGGGAATTCACACCTCTCCGTGTGAACTACTATAGTAACAATACCAGGGAATTCACACCTCACCGTATTAACTACTATAGTAACAATACCAAGGCATTCACACCTCACCGTATTAACTACTATAGTAACAGTACCAAGGCATTCACACCCCACCGTGTGAACTACTATAGTAACAGTACCAAGGCATTCACACCTCACGTGTGAACTACTATAGTAACCGGTTCATTCACACCTCACTGTATGAAATACTATAGTAACATTACCAGGGAATTCACACCTCTCCGTGTGAACTACTATAGTAACATTACCAGGGAATTCACACCTCTCCGTGTGAACTACTATAGTAACAATACCAGGGAATTCACACCTCACCGTATTAACTACTATAGTAACAATACCAAGGCATTCACACCTCACCGTATTAACTACTATAGTAACAGTACCAAGGCATTCACACCCCACCGTGTGAACTACTATAGTAACAGTACCAAGGCATTCACACCTCACCGTGTGAACTACTATAGTAACAATACCAGGGAATTCACACCTCACCGTGTGAACTACTATAGTAACAATACCAGGGAATTCACACCTCACCGTATTAACTACTATAGTAACAATACCAAGGCATTCACACCTCACCGTATTAACTACTATAGTAACATTACAAGGGAATTCACACCTCACCGTATTAACTACTATAGTAAAATTACCAGGGAATTCACACCTCACCGTATTAACTACTATAGTAACAATACCAAGGAATTCACACCTCTCCGTGTGAACTACTATAGTAACAATACCAGGGAATTCACACCTCACCGTGTGAACTACTATAGTAACAATACCAGGGAATTCACACCTCACCGTATTAACTACTATAGTAACAATACCAAGGCATTCACACCTCACCGTATTAACTACTATAGTAACATTACCAGGAATTCACACCTCACCGTATTAACTACTATAGTAACATTACCAGGGAATTCACACCTCTCCGTGTGAACTACTATAGTAACAATACCAGGGAATTCACACCTCACCGTATTAACTACTATAGTAACATTACCAGGGAATTCACACCTCTCCGTGTGAACTACTATAGTAACAATACCAGGGAATTCACACCTCACCATATTAACTACTATAGTAACAATACCAAGGCATTCACACCTCACCGTATTAACTACAATAGTAACATTACCAGGGAATTCACACCTCACCGTATTAACTACTATAGTAACATTACCAGGAATTCACACCTCTCCGTGTGAACTACTATAGTAACAATACCAGGGAATTCACACCTCACCGTATTAACTACTATAGTAACAATACCAAGGCATTCACACCTCACCGTATTAACTACTATAGTAACATTACCAGGGAATTCACACCTCTCCGTGTGAACTACTATAGTAACAATACCAGGGAATTCACACCTCACCGTATTAACTACTATAGTAACAATACCAAGGCATTCACACCTCACCGTATTAACTACTATAGTAACATTACCAGGGAATTCACACCTCACTGTATGAAATACTATAGTAACAATACCAAGGCATTCACACCTCACCGTATTAACTACTATAGTAACAGTACCAGGGAATTCACACCTCACCGTATTAACTACTATAGTAACAGTACCAAGGCATTCACACCTCACCGTATTAACTACTATAGTAACATTACCAGGGAATTCACACCTCACTGTATGAAATACTATAGTAACAATACCAAGGCATTCACACCTCACCGTATTAACTACTATAGTAACATTACCAGGGAATTCACACCTCTCCGTATTAACTACTATAGTAACAATACCAGGGAATTCACACCTCACCGTATTAACTACTATAGTAACAATACCAAGGCATTCACACCTCACCGTATTAACTACTATAGTAACATTACCAGGGAATTCACACCTCACTGTATGAAATACTATAGTAACAATACCAAGGCATTCACACCTCACCGTATTAACTACTATAGTAACAGTACCAAGGCATTCACACCTCACCGTATTAACTACTATAGTAACAATACCAGGGAATTCACACCTCACTGTATGAAATACTATAGTAACAATACCAAGGCATTCACACCTGACCGTATTAACTACTATAGTAACAGTACCAAGGCATTCACACCTCACCGTATTAACTACTATAGTAACATTACCAGGGAATTCACACCTCACTGTATGAAATACTATAGTAACAATACCAAGGCATTCACACCTCACCGTATTAACTACTATAGTAACATTACCAGGGAATTCACACCTCACCGTATTAACTACTATAGTAACAATACCAGGGAATTCACACCTCACCGTATTAACTACTATAGTAACAATACCAAGGCATTCACACCTCACCGTATTAACTACTATAGTAACAGTACCAAGGCATTCACACCTCACCGTATTAACTACTATAGTAACATTACCAGGGAATTCACACCTCACTGTATGAAATACTATAGTAACAATACCAAGGCATTCACACCTCACCGTATTAACTACTATAGTAACATTACCAGGGAATTCACACCTCACTGTATGAAATACTATAGTAACAATACCAAGGCATTCACACCTCACCGTATTAACTACTATAGTAACATTACCAGGGAATTCACACCTCTCCGTATTAACTACTATAGTAACAATACCAGGGAATTCACACCTCACCGTATTAACTACTATAGTAACAATACCAAGGCATTCACACCTCACCGTATTAACTACTATAGTAACATTACCAGGGAATTCACAACTCTCCGTATTAACTACTATAGTAACAATACCAAGGCATTCACACCTCACCGTATTAACTACTATAGTAACATTACCAGGGAATTCACACCTCACTGTATGAAATACTATAGTAACATTACCAGGGAATTCACACCTCTCCGTGTGAACTACTATAGTAACAATATCAGGGAATTCACACCTCACCGTATTAACTACTATAGTAACAATACCAAGGCATTCACACCTCACCGTATTAACTACTATAGTACCAGTACCAGGGAATTCACACCTCACCGTATTAACTACTATAGTAACATTACCAGGGAATTCACACCTCACCGTATTAACTACTATAGTAACAATACCAAGGCATTCACACCTCACCGTATTAACTACTATAGTAACAGTACCAGGGAATTCACACCTCACCGTATTAACTACTATAGTAACAATACCAAGGCATTCACACCTCACCGTATTAACTACTAATGTAACAGTACCAAGGCATTCACACCTCACCGTATTAACTACTATAGTAACAGTACCAGGGAATTCACACCTCACCGTATTAACTACTATAGTAACAATATCAAGGCATTCACACCTCACCGTATTAACTACTATAGTAACATTACCAGGAATTCACACCTCACTGTATGAAATACTATAGTAACATTACCAGGGAATTCACATTTCTCCGTGTGAACTACTATAGTAACAATACCAGGGAATTCACACCTCACCGTATTAACTACTATAGTAACAATACCAAGGCATTCACACCTCACCGTATTAACTACTATAGTAACAATACCAAGGCATTCACACCTCACCGTATTAACTACTATAGTAACATTACCAGGGAATTCACACCTCACTGTATGAAATACTATAGTAACATTACCAGGGAATTCACACCTCACCGTATTAGCTACTATAGTAACAATACCAAGGCATTCACACCTCACCGTATTAACTACTATAGTAACAATACCAAGGCATTCACACCTCACCGTATTAACTACTATAGTAACATTACCAGGGAATTCACACCTCACTGTATGAAATACTATAGTAACAATACCAAGGCATTCACACCTCACCGTATTAACTACTATATAGTAACAGTACCAAGGCATTCACACCTCACCGTATTATCTACTATAGTAACAGTACCAAGGCATTCACACCTCACCGTATTAACTACTATAGTAACAGTACCAAGGCATTCACACCTCACCGTATTAACTACTATAGTAACAGTACCAGGGAATTCACACCTCACCGTATTAACTACTATAGTAACATTACCAGGGAATTCACACCTCTCTGTGTGAACTACTATAGTAACAATACCAAGGCATTCACACCTCACCGTATTAACTACTATAGTAACAGTACCAAGGCATTCACACCTCACCGTATTAACTACTATAGTAACAGTACCAGGGAATTCACACCTCACCGTATTAACTACTATAGTAACATTACCAGGGAATTCACACCTCTCTGTGTGAACTACTATAGTAACAATACCAGGGAATTCACACCTCACCGTATTAACTACTATAGTAACAATACCAAGGCATTCACACCTCACCGTATTAACTACTATAGTAACAGTACCAGGGAATTCACACCTCACCGTATTAACTACTATAGTAACAGTACCAAGGCATTCACACCTCACCGTATTAACTACTATAGTAAGAGTACCAAGGCATTCACACCTCACCGTATTAACTACTATAGTAACAATACCAGTGTAACCCCCCCCCCCTTCATATGAATTGATAGGTTCAAATTACAATAAATAAAAGGTAGGTAAGTTACAAGTTTATTTTATTCTACAAACAACTAGCAGACATACAAGAGCGAGGCACTCTAGGAAAGTCGAGTGACTGGCCGATAAGGGCCGAAGTAAACAATAAATAAAGGGGCAAGACCCCAAGTCGTTAAGAGAAAACAGAATGATTAATACCAACGTAGTCATAACTAAATTGACCCTCGCAGAAGGCGACTAACCTAGCAGGAAAGTTAAATACAAGTAATATGTATAGGTCTACACGATCTGGCGATGCCGACACTATATTGACATAAGTATGAAGTTTTATAATAGACTGCCATTGTAAGGCGCGACAGAGAAAATGATTTACCTAAACCTAACCTGTTACAATAGATCCCAATCAAATTAGTTCAATCTAATTATTATTATTGTAATGACCAATGTGCTGGGTGCACGGGCTCGCGCCCCCGAGTTGAGTAACAATTTAAAAAAAATTCACAATCGTAACAAATCTTAAACTTTTAGCAAGCAGAACAACTATGTTAAATAGAAATAATTAGCGCCCCAAGATGGCGACATGCTAAAGTTCCAACCCGTCCGTGAGGCGGACACAACGTTAAGTACAAAGAAAAAGCTAGCGCATAAACCATAATGGCTGACAGGCAAATCCTGCAGTCTCAGAGAAATATAGCTATTAGTAATCATGAATTATATTTAAAGTTGAAACTTAAATTTTGAACAATTTAACCCAAACATAATTTAGAAAACGTCGAACAACGACCTACGTCTAAATCTAAGACAAGTGTCTCACCTAATCGAGTGCAGAGAAAAGAGTGACATCACTACACAGTCCAGCCGTTATATACTGCACAAAGTCAATCACGTGTTCACAAACGGCGGGAATCACACTGGGACGAAGGAGAGGGGTGTACGTTGCTTCGACAGAATTCTCGATTATTCTCGTGATAATTTCAAATCACGCGCCGGTGGATGAGTCTTGTTTCACTCGAACACAACCGTCGGCGCATACGGGTTAGCGCATCTTGATGTTCAATTGTCCGAGTCTTGCTCTAATCGGGCCTCGAGCCACGGGCGGTCAGTAAGCCGCGTGATGTTGAGTGGAGTTGAGTGTGCGTGTTTCATGAAGTCGAGATCCAGCCCAGTCAAAGGGGACCAGATCAGGTGAGCCAGATCGTCCATGTTTGCATTATGTCTGTGACAACGTCACAATGTCCCCCCTTGGACGGAGAAGAAGGACATCCTTAGCCTTTGGTGAAGACACGGGGAGGCGCCTTCCTCGATGTTCACCGCTGACTAGAGGGTGGGTGGCGGCTCCGGTACCCTCTGAGGCCATGTTAGGTGGCCAGATGCAGGTTCGGGAGATGACGAATAACTGGACTCCGGGGGTTGACCTCTGCTTCACACGCTCACTCCAACACACCGTCATCCCGGGTTGACAGGGAGACAGCATATGCTCGTAAGGTGGCCCGCTTTAACCACCAGGGAAGCTTCATCGCCACGCCCAGCTGGGCGATCATTGACTGCCGATGAGTGAACAGGAACAATGGAGGGGAAGGAAAGGGCAGGGCAGAAAAGGGGGGGGACGGAAGGCCGAATAGGTGAAGTTTCTGAGAACAAAAGTTTACACGTGAACACCACATCCAATTGTAAAGTTTATCAGTTAGCGCAGCCATCCTTGAAAGTTACTGTGGCAGTTTCGTAGCACTAACATTGTCTACCAGCACGAGTCACAGAGATACCCACAACTCTGTTTAGCGACGACTTTCCACGAATGAGGAAAGGTGGGTTTGCCGCTTCACACGCACTTAGAGGTAGTCCAGTCGGTGGGGCGAACGTTCTGCACCATGTACTTTGGACCCGACACACGCTTTATTATAAACAGTCCAACACAAGTTTCTGCCCAAAGTCATACCTAGGCCCTACAGTACTACAAATTTATCCTAACAATACCAGGGGGTGGTACCCCTTCCCTTATATAAATTATATATACAACAATATAAAATACCTAGAAACATGCACTTAAGAACGCAAAATTAAATCACAAAGGTACACTTAAGCAAACAGACGACACACAGCACGGGGTCAATTGACTCATTTCCCTGCAGCCTTTAGGTGGCTGACATGTGCTCTACGTGTCAAAGATGGGTCGGATACTTCTTTTAACAATACCGAAACAGGTGTAAGAAATCTTTCAATTGACCAGGGACCACTCCACTTATACGCCATCTTCGCCGAAGACTTGTCAGCAGCTGAGCTAAGAGGAAAACACTTGCACACAACAACGTCCCCAAGTTTAAATGGGACAGGGATACGCCCTCGGTTATAGGTGGCGGCAACCTTCCTTTGGGACTTCAGGAGGTTAGAAAAAGCTACCTCACATTTCTTTTCATAAGAACAATCACCTGCGTCATTAAGGAGTGGGTCAATATCCCAGTTAAACAATAATGGGTGGTTCAGGTCCCTATTGAGGAGGATAGAGGAAGGAGTGGCTTTGACTGACTCATGGAAAGCGGCGTTAAAAGCAATGTTCAAAACGTCTAAGTCCTGGTCCCAGTGGGTGTGATCCAGGTGGTGAAAGATCGTCAAGGCAACGTTTAGGTTACGATTAAACCTTTCTACATGGTTCGGCGATGGGTTGTACGGGCTAGTGGTAACGTGTCTTATCCCCCACGAAAAACACATATCTCCGAAAGCTTTAGAACGGAAACACGGTCCATTATCACTTACTATGACCCTTGGGGTCCCTAAAATCGCCCAAACACGCCTGCACAGAGCATTAACAGTCGTCCTTGCCTTCATGTTCCTTAGGGGGATGAGTATGACGAATTTAGAGAAGGCGTCCATGGCAACGAG
The DNA here is from genome assembly GCA_039000515.1 of Timema cristinae. Lineage (NCBI taxonomy): Eukaryota > Metazoa > Arthropoda > Insecta > Phasmatodea > Timematidae > Timema > Timema cristinae. Next base: position 22,579 of record JBCFYV010001625.1, read on the forward strand.
TATAGAGGTGTTCCCTTGGGTAGAGCGGGTAAGGGGGCCGACGAAATCAACAAAAACTTTCTCCCACGGTTGCTTAGCAACATCCGCGGAGTGAAACCCTATTTTAGAATTACGCGCCGGTTTGGCCAATTGACACGGCTCACATTTGCGCACCCAATCTCTAACGTCTCTAGGCATTAAGGGCCAAAAAAATTCCTTAGAAATCTTGCGTTCGGTCTTAAGGACACCGCAATGGCCGCCAAAAAGGGAGTCGTGGAAATATTTAAGTAACATAGGCCTAAGTTTCTCTGGCACAAAATATCTTATCCTACCCTTGACACGAACTACTAAGAGGTCTTTAAAAATCTCGTAGTTCCCAATCCTCTCTCCACGCTTGATCCTGTCAACGATCTGTCTGCAACACGGATCCATCAACTGATGGTCTTTGATTGAGATAAAGGATTCGGGAATCGTATGGATAACAAATAACGAGCCATCCTCCTTACATTCTCCTACAGGTTCCTTATCCTCACACATCCTAGACAAAGCGTCAGCGACAACATTAAGCTTCCCAGCAACGTGATGGGTAGTTAACTTAAACCTGGATAGCTTCCAAACCCACCGTCCAATTTTCCCTAGTTGTTTCGGGAGATTCCACATCCAGCTGAGGGCCATGTTGTCAGTGTACAACTCAAACTGGCGAAGCTCTAGATAGTCAGCGAACTTGTCGATGCCGAAGATACAGCTGAGACATTCCTTTTCATATATGCTATACTTTCTTTCGGCAGGGCTCAAAGTTCTGCTGGCGAAGGCTACAGGTCTACTTCCCTCGGAAGTCGTTTGAGAGAGACCGCCCCTAGCGCTACAGAGGAGGCATCAACATGTAGCTGGAAAGGCAGAGAAAAGTCAGGCATGCGTAGCACGGCTGGCGACACTAGGTGGCGCTTAAGCGCAACAAAAGCCTGCTGTTGGGCAGAACCCCAAATAAAGGTGGCACCCTTTTTCTTCAAGGAGTTAAGGGGGTTGGCTAAGTCAGAGAAGTTCGGGATGAACCTAGCGTAGTAGGCGCACATACCTAGAAACCGTAATACCCCTTTTATGTTTTTTGGGGCGGGAAAATCCAAGATAGGCTTAACCCGATCCGGGTCAACGAGCAGGTTACCCTCAGAAATGATATAGCCAAGATATGGGATAGATCTCTTCGCCCATGTGACTTTCTCCGGGTTTACAGTCATCCCAGCCTCACGCAGGCGCCTCAACACTACCTCAACATGACGCAAATAGTCATCAAAAGATTTGCTGTAAACGCAGATATCATCAAGGTAGTTAAACACGAATTTGTATTTCAGGTCCGCCAAAATATGGTCTAAGACTCTACTCAACGCTTGCCCCCCGCAACTTATCCCTAACGGCACTCGGTTGAATTCGTAGACTTGCCAGGGGGTGATAAACGCGGTAAATTTCTTAGACGACTCTGAGAGGGCACATTGCAGAAAACTCGCATTAAGGTCAATCAAGCTGTAATATTTGGCTCCGCCAAGATGTTGGAAGGCAGACTCTATGCTAGGCATGGGGTATGGGTCGAACACTATTTTTTTATTAAGCTTTCTATAATCGACAATCAAGCGATGCCCATGACCTTTCCTGGGAATAATGAACGCAGGACTTGCGTATGGGGATTTGGAGGGACGAATAACCTCCTTTCGTTCCAAGTCCATGATAAGATTTCTAAATATCTCGAGTTTGGGGGGTGCACAGGAGTAGGGACCAGATCTAACAGGAATGTGGTCCTGCGCCACAATGTCGTACGGCAAAATGTCGCACTTGCCCCATCTGTCAGTGATGACGTCAGAGAATCGAGCTATCAAACGATCTATCGCTTCACGTTCCTCGACAATGGGGAACAACCTGCGAGGATGGTGCCCAACACAAAACGGAATTAACAAACTAGGTTCAAAACTAAAAGATATTCCTAAGCGTCTCAGGTCAAGTTTGACTCCAGTCTCGAACATGAAGTCAGTCCCTAGAATAACATCAAAGGGAAGTTCTGGCATAGCAAAGAATGGACGTTTCCAGGCAAATCTTTCTATCTTAATAGAGAGCACTACTTTACAATCGACCAAGATAGTCTGCCCATTAGCCACGGCGTAAATCTTAGGACCTATCGACCTATAATCGATTTTTGTCTTACCCTCTAACTGGCGCAAGAACTCACGGCATATAAATGAGTGACTGGCTCCTGTATCTAAAAGAGCAACACAATCATTTTGGGCTACCTGGATCTGAACTACAGGAGTAGGAGCATGTGGTTTAATACAAGTGGGCACGACCGGACCACGACTACGAGCGCGCCCTATAAGTTTCCCGATCTACACTGTCTCTGTACGTGACCCAGTCTTCTACACCGAAAACATCTCATGCGCGAGAGGTCGCGGGGCGCACGGTTGTCAGAACCCGAAGACCTGAAGTTGTCCCTAGGAGTGTTAGCATCGCGATCGCCCGGTAGTACAGGCGCTAATGACAAGGCCGTATTCATAGGTTCGGGAGTTGAACCCGCGCGTCTGCGGTTTAATGCCGCCAGCGCATGCGCACTTAAATACTCCTGTTCGGCGAGCAGGGTGTTTTCAATCGAAGATGCTAGAGAGAAAAGTTCAAGTACCGTACAGGGCTTACATGTAAATACAAAATGTCGCCGGGTGAGGGGCGAAACATTCTCAAGAATAATATCAACGATCTGACTTTCCCCAGACCACTATTGAGAACTTGAGCTGCCTCTGTGATAGATAAAACAAAATCTCTCAACGATTCGTGGGGATATTGAAACCTGTGAATAACTTGCTTACATAACCTTTCTCTAGCCCTACTGGGTAACAGCGCTTCTAAAATGAGGTCAGTAAGTGATCTCCAAGATAAACCATTTTGAATCCCACGGGAGAACAACTGGGTTAAAAAACCAGAAGTTTTGGCCAAACACAGAATCAAAAATTCGCTATCACTCGCTAACTTTAGACAATATGCTCTGTTGATCTCAACCATAAATTTAAACAGAGTAGCGTGATCTTGACCGTCGCAAACAGGGGTCCGATTCAAAATCTCCATAAGTACTTTGTTCTGACATTTAACTAGTGAAGGGAGTGGAGGAGGAGCGGTAGGCGCTAAAGGGGGTGGATTCCCATCCTCAATCCTGTCCATACCCGAGTCAGTCTCAGCCTCCCCAGTCCCGCTAATCTCCCCACATAGCTTAGATCTGAGCTCACCCACAGTAGCATTGGGAGGGAAGGAGACGCCCCTTGAAGTCAGCTCAGCTGTCAACTCGTCCCGGCTCAGGCGGTAGACAGCAGTCTTAGATGTGGTCAAGGTGGACATGGCAGTTGCAGGAGTGGTCTCCATGGTCACGGAGTCATGAAACATAAAACAAACAAGAATCAGTACAATATCAATCATCCAACAATACTGCAGACAGGCGGACCCTATTTTCTCTCCTAACTATACCTAATATCCTATTAAGTGCCCCACTCAACTCTGCGAGAGCAGAGTGGCGCAGCTTCTCTCTTGTAACCTCCCCCCCCCCTTCATATGAATTGATAGGTTCAAATTACAATAAATAAAAGGTAGGTAAGTTACAAGAGAGTTTATTTTATTCTACAAACAACTAGCAGACATACAAGAGCGAGGCACTCTAGGAAAGTCGAGTGACTGGCCGATAAGGGCCGAAGTAAACAATAAATAAAGGGGCAAGACCCCAAGTCGTTAAGAGAAAACAGAATGATTAATACCAACGTAGTCATAACTAAATTGACCCTCGCAGAAGGCGACTAACCTAGCAGGAAAGTTAAATACAAGTAATATGTATAGGTCTACACGACCTGGCGATGCCGACACTATATTGACATAAGTATGAAGTTTTATAATAGACTGCCATTGTAAGGCGCGACAGAGAAAATGATTTACCTAAACCTAACCTGTTACAATAGATCCCAATCAAATTAGTTCAATCTAATTATTATTATTGTAATGACCAATGTGCTGGGTGCACGGGCTCGCGCCCCCCGAGTTGAGTAACAATTTAAAAAAAATTCACAATCGTAACAAATCTTAAACTTTTAGCAAGCAGAACAACTATGTTAAATAGAAATAATTAGCGCCCCAAGATGGCGACATGCTAAAGTTCCAACCCGTCCGTGAGGCGGACACAACGTTAAGTACAAAGAAAAAGCTAGCGCATAAACCATAATGGCTGACAGGCAAATCCTGCAGTCTCAGAGAAATATAGCTATTAGTAATCATGAATTATATTTAAAGTTGAAACTTAAATTTTGAACAATTTAACCCAAACATAATTTAGAAAACGTCGAACAACGACCTATGTCTAAATCTAAGACAAGTGTCTCACCTAATCGAGTGCAGAGAAAAGAGTGACATCACTACACAGTCCAGCCGTTATATACTGCACAAAGTCAATCACGTGTTCACAAACGGCGGGAATCACACTGGGACGAAGGGAGAGGGGTGTACGTTGCTTCGACAGAATTCTCGATTATTCTCGTGATAATTTCAAATCACGCGCCGGTGGATGAGTCTTGTTTCACTCGAACACAACCGTCGGCGCATACGGGTTAGCGCATCTTGATGTTCAATTGTCCGAGTCTTGCTCTAATCGGGCCTCGAGCCACGGGCGGTCAGTAAGCCGCGTGATGTTGAGTGGAGTTGAGTGTGCGTGTTTCATGAAGTCGAGATCCAGCCCAGTCAAAGGGGACCAGATCAGGTGAGCCAGATCGTCCATGTTTGCATTATGTCTGTGACAACGTCACACCAGGGAATTCACACCTCTCCGTATTAACTACTATAGTAACAATACCAGGGAATTCACACCTCACCGTATTAACTACTATAGTAACAATACCAAGGCATTCACACCTCACCGTATTAACTACTATAGTAACAGTACCAGGGAATTCACACCTCACCGTATTAACTACTATAGTAACAGTACCAAGGCATTCACACCTCACTGTATTAACTACTATAGTAACAATACCAGGGAATTCACACCTCACCGTATTAACTACTATAGTAACAGTACCAAGGCATTCACACCTCACCGTATTAACTACTATAGTAACAGTACCAAGGCATTCACACCTCTCCGTGTGAACTACTATAGTAACAATACCAGGGAATTCACACCTCACCGTATTAACTACTATAGTAACAATACCAAGGCATTCACACCTCACCGTATTAACTACTATAGTAACATTACCAGGGAATTCACATCTCTCCGTGTGAACTACTATAGTAACAATCCAAGGCATTCACACCTCACCGTATTAACTACTATAGTAACAGTACCAGGCATTCATACCTCACCGTATTAACTACTATAGTAACAATACCAGGGAATTCACACCTCACCGTATTAACTACTATAGTAACAGTACCAAGGCATTCACACCTCACCGTATTAACTACTATAGTAACAGTACCAAGGCATTCACACCTCACCGTATTAACTACTATAGTAACATTACCAGGGAATTCACACCTCACTGTATGAAATACTATAGTAACAATACCAAGGCATTCACACCTCACCGTATTAACTACTATAGTAACAGTACCAAGGCATTCACACCTCACCGTATTAACTACTATAGTAACAATACCAAGGCATTCACACCTCACCGTATTAACTACTATAGTAACATTACCAGGGAATTCACACCTCACCGTAATTACTACTATAGTAACATTACCAGGGAATTCACACCTCACTGTATGAAATACTATAGTAACAATACCAGGGAATTCACACCTCACCGTGTTAACTACTATAGTAACAATACCAGGGAATTCACACCTCACCGTATTAACTACTATAGTAACATTACCAGGGATTTCACACCTCTCCGTGTGAACTACTATAGTAACTATACCAGGGAATTCACACCTCACCGTATTAACTACTATAGTAACAATACCAAGGCATTCACACCTCACCGTATTAACTACTATAGTAACATTACCAGGGAATTCACACCTCACTGTATGAAATACTATAGTAACATTACCAGGGAATTCACACCTCTCCGTGTGAACTACTATAGTAACAATACCAAGGCATTCACACCTCACCGTATTAACTACTATAGTAAGAGTACCAGGGAATTCACACCTCACCGTATTAACTACTATAGTAACAGAACCAGGGAATTCACACCTCACCGTATTAACTACTATAGTAACATTACCAGGGAATTCACACCTCACCGTATTAACTACTATAGTAACAATACCAAGGCATTCACACCTCACCGTATTAACTACTATAGTAACAGTACCAGGGAATTCACACCTCACCGTATTAACTACTATAGTAACAGTACCAGGGAATTCACACCTCACCGTATTAACTACTATAGTAACAATACCAAGGCATTCACACCTCACCGGATTAACTACTATAGTAACAGTACCAAGGCATTCACACCTCACCGTATTAACTACTATAGTAACATTACCAGGGAATTCACACCTCACCGTATTAACTACTATAGTAACAATACCAAGGCATTCACACCTCACCGTATTAACTACTATAGTAACATTACCAGGGAATTTACACCTCACTGTATGAAATACTATAGTAACATTACCAGGGAATTCACACCTCTCCGTGTGAACTACTATAGTAACAATACCAGGGAATTCACACCTCACCGTATTAACTACTATAGTAACAATACCAAGGCATTCACACCTCACCGTATTAACTACTATAGTAACAATACCAAGGCATTCACACCTCACCGTATTAACTACTATAGTAACATTACCAGGGAATTCACACCTCTCCGTGTGAACTACTATAGTAACAGTACCAGGGAATTCACACCTCTCCGTGTGAACTACTATAGTAACAATACCAGGGAATTCACACCTCACCGTATTAACTACTATAGTAACAATACCAAGGCATTCACACCTCACCGTATTAACTACTATAGTAACAGTACCAAGGCATTCACACCTCACCGTATTAACTACTATAGTAACAGTACCAGGGAATTCACACCTCACCGTATTAACTACTATAGTAACATTACCAGGGAATTCACACCTCTCCGTGTGAACTACTATAGTAACAATACCAGGGAATTCACACCTCACCGTATTAACTACTATAGTAACAATACCAAGGCATTCACACCTCACCGTATTAACTACTATAGTAACAGTACCAGGGAATTCACACCTCACCGTATTAACTACTATAGTAACAGTACCAAGGCATTCACACCTCACCGTATTAACTACTATAGTAACAGTACCAAGGCATTCACACCTCACCGTGTGAACTACTATAGTTAAGTTAACAATAAAAGATTTATTACAGAAAAACATAAATCAGATATAAGCTTATAATTGTTATACATGATTAATGCTGGTTTACAATTGAACGTGTAATATATATAAGTTCAAGAAAATAAGTGAACATATCGTGGATCCTGGAAAACTTTACGTTAAATAAAAGATGTGTTGACATATTGCAAGTCCAAACAATAGGATTGTCTTTCAGCTGCTCGGGTAAATAAACGTCCAATGCAGCATGGTCAAATGCAGTAGGCTGGAAGAGCCTATTCACTATCAAAACAGCTGGGCAAGTGCCAGGCTACTTTCAGTAGGGTCTGAAAGGTAAAACAGTGAAATTATTACCAATTACCAATGAAAGTTAACTGTAAATCCTACAAGTTTAGAGTTACTATTATATATATAAATTGAACTAGCTTGATTGGGACATAAGAAAGTCCTGAAGATACATTGTATGATGAATGATATGAGAAATGTTTGTTAATTAAATTGGTAGATGGATAGCAAACAGGTGTCTTCACCAAATAGTACTATTGCCGGTCCTTTTCCCAATATGTACTGCCAAAACACTCAATAGTATAGATTTATACAAAAACCCATTCCCTGGGGCACAATATTACTTTATTACATACTAACTTTTAATACTTAGTCAATAGGAGCTGTAGCATTAGCCACAAGTCAGCGATACCCAAGTCAACAACAAACAGACTTACCCAATTGCACGGACACCGACTGCTGTTGGCCCGACTACGCACTCAATTCACCCCGCCGCTACACACACGCCCGACCACAACGACTAACAACAAGATACTGAGACGGCGCCAATTCGACGCTCAGTTACAGAAAATTCCCTGACCAAAGACCTTCAGAAGAAAAGAAGATACTCTTCGGCAAGTGTCCAGTTTTGTTCTACTCCATTCTAGAAGCATGTGGAATCCCTCCTTCCCCTTATTTATGTTCTTTGATTTTCCTCCCGGTCGTGCGAGTGAAGAAGCACTCTTGGAATGGCTTCGATAATCACAGGGGGAAGCTAAGGCTTCGGAGATTAATAACAAATGTAAGCAAAATTCTTTTTCGGTAAATAATCTTTTCTTTTGTTTCAAAATTATTTTTTGGCTTAATGAACTTTTATTTTTCTTATAACGTATTAAAAGTAGGAGTCTGGTAGAAAATGACTAAGCTGTTTTTTTAATGAAGAATATCTAAGTCTTCTTGGCGCATTTAACATTATCTTATATTTGCAATTTTTTGTGAAATTCCAATGTCGATGTATTTGCTCTAATTGTACGACTTGGAAACATTCTGGGCTCAAAATTTGCCTTAGAATTAAACTTGATTCTCAATGTAATGAACTTGATTTATTGAACTCTGACTAGAAAACAGCGCAAGTGCACCAATATTTACCTATGAACTTAATTTATTGGGCGCCATCAGCGCTAGTGTAGAGGTTATGGATAACCGCCATAATAACTTTGTTTATTGAAGGTAGTATTTTGGGCGTTGACAACTAAAATGTGGATTGCTCAACTTTATAATCAATATAAAAAAAATTGATAGTTTTATGTCTAGGGTAAACCGCCTGACATAAGACATATTTTTCCTTTTGTCGGGAAGGAGAGATGTAAAAATAATTATTTAAATAAGTTTGAATTTTATGTAAAGAATATGAGTATTTCGCGGAGATCTGATTCGTGAGCTTTGTATTGTTCCTTCCTGGCTAACAAGTACACATCTAACTTGTATATTTGTTAACGTAAACTAGTGATGGTGATCACTAAAATATTTAATGTGCTCTCCTAATGAAACCATGCTATTGTGATCACAAAATATTGTATACATTATTTATCCCCTTTTTGGGATTTTCCAATTTAATTGTTGTTCATATATTTTTTGAATATTTAATAAACAATCCATTTTGTGGATCTTTTCTCCTTACTCTATTTTCCTCTAATTATTTATTCTTAGGTGTAACGCTATCCCACTTCCAAAATATTTGTCTGGTCATTGAATTGGGGGAATGTTTAAATGTTTATTTACTTATTATTGAGGCTGACCGTGGGGGGGGGGGGGGTCCGCAATTGTTCCAAATTGTGCGTTCTGGGTATTGTTTTCTTTCCCAGTTTTTTTATATTCTTTACTCACTAAGCACATTCTTTCTTTTTGTTAACTATTTTTTTTATTTGACTCTACTAGTTAGGTTTTAGGGTTAGGGATAGGATTCAGAGCCAATGACGGGCTAAATGCAAAGGTATTATCTGCGCGGACCCCAGTATGGAAACTAGCGGAGTTCCGCGCTTTACTCACCCCAGCTAATACCACACACAAAGCGTTCCAACAAGAATGATTCAACACTTTGACCCAACTGGGTCCAAGAAAAAGGACTGAAAACCTGGTTATAGCCACACACAAATTAAACAACTGAACACGACGTCCACGACGTTATGAGAAAACAGACTTGTCATAAGGACTAAACAGGAAGTACTGTACTTGTAGAGAAAAATCAACCTTTAAGACTAGGTCCTTAATACCTCTGGAGCTCAAGGCTCCTATATTTAAGATATGTCATATGGACATAGGGAAAACTTAGTCTCTTGGACTAATATAAGAAGTCTGAAAGACTCGAGAACACATTAGAGTCACTTTGACTACATCAACTAAGTCAGAAGAACACAAAACCAAACTCTAGTCACTTTGACTGAAATAATAAATTTAGATTATAGTCGCCTAGACCAGTGGTTCCCAACCTGGGGGCGATCGCCCCCAAGTGGGCGATTTGGATTATCAGGGGGGCAATAAATTAGTGGGGGGCGATTTGGGGGCGATGAGTATACAAAGGAGGAAAAATTAAAATAGTACTGTACAGTAGAAGTTGCCGGGTAGCACGAGTCACTGGCTATTCTCAGCCGGCGAGTTCACAGCACTCACCCCTCTCCACAGTGCCCATCTTTTGTTGTTCAGCGCGGCCGACTGGTGACTCAACCGCCTCCCCCTCCTGCCAACACAACACACTTGCCATTGACCTACATTCGTCTTCAGTCTTCACTAGCCATTGTGTGCCTCACCATCAGTTTTTGTGCGTGTCTTCTCTGTTTTTGTGCGTTTGTTTTGAAGTGTAGAAGTTCATGCACAATGGATTCATAAAAGAAGAAGTGTCGTCAATACTCAGCTGAGTATTTAAAATTCGGTTTTATCACGTCACCGCAAAATGTGCAGTTTCCACATTGTCTTTTGTGCGATAAAACATTTACTAGTAATGATGCCATGAAGCCTTCGCAAATGAAAGATCATTTATCAAGAGTACACAGTGATAAAGTGAGTAAAGAACTTAGTTATTTTCAAAACCTCAAAGCTAAAGCTGATAAATGGCCTAATGTGAGTGAATTATTTTAAAAACGAGCAACCGATCTTGACAAAGGTCTTCTTGCTTCTTAAGAGGTGTCTTTATTGATCGCTAAATGTGGTAAACCTCACACAATTGGCAAAACTCTTGTTTTACCGGCTACCAAAAAAATTGTTGATATCATGCTAGGCGAGGGCCCTAGTAATAAGATAAATCAATTGGTTCCTTTGTGCAACAATACTGTTTCCAGGCGAATTGACAAAATGGCCACGGACGTTGAATCCAAACTCATCAATTTGTTGAAAAAAAGTAAATTTGGATAGCAGATTGATGAATCAACTGTGATTGATAACAAAGCAATTTTATTAGCTTATGTGAGGTTTATCAATGAACAAAAGGAAATTACCGAGGAAATGCTGTTTGCTAGAACTTTGATCACTGATACGAAGGGATCGTCGATTTTTAAAGTGGTACAAGATTATTTTGAGGAAAAAGAGATTCCCTAACAAACGTGAGCGCTTGTGCAACAGACGGTGCTCCTGCCATGTCAGGTCATCATGCTGGGTTTCTAGCCCACCTTAAGAAAGAAGTGCCAGAGGTCATCACTATTCACTGTGTCATTCATCGTCAACACTTAGATGTGAAAAAATTGAGTGGTGTCCTGCATGAAACCCTACAACTGGTTATTACTGGTGTCAACCAGATCAAAGCGAATTCCCTCAATGACCATCTGTTTCGACAACTTTGCCATGAAAATGATGAGGAATTCGAATGCTTGCTTCTACATACGGCCGTGAGGTGGCTTTCCAAAGGAAACTGTTTGTGCCATTTCTTCGAATTATTTGACACAGTTACTGAGATTCTCGACAAGTCTGATCCTGATTTAAGTGAGAATTTGAAGCAACGCAAGTTGTAACTTGCATACCTTACAGATATTTTTGAAAAAATGAACAAAGTCAATATAAGGCTTCAAGGAAACAAGATGAACCTTATCAAGGCCAAAGGAATTATTTCATCATTCATCGCCAAGTATGATATTCACAAGGTAAATATTGGCTGTAAAGAGCTGATTCAGTTTCCGACACTTAAAAAGTGTTCAGTGTCAGATAACGAGACTCCTGAACTCCCAGAAGAAAAAATCCTAATTTTTACTGATCACCTTGACCAGATAAAAACTGACATGGAATCAAGATTTGAAGATTTGACCAAGTTACAAATTCCGGATTGGATTCTAGATCTATTCTCATTTGAAGCTGTGAATAAGCTTGATAACTCTTTGCAGACAGAGTTTCTAGATCAGAAGTATGACTGTGAGGTGAAAATCATTTTCAAGCAGAGCAGTTACGAGTTAGTATGGGTGAAGCTTATCGACACTTATCCACAACTGTGGGGAAAAACTGAACCACTTCTCATCTCGTTCTCGTCAACATATTTAGTTTAAAAAGGATTTAGTTCTGTTGTCCAGCTCCTCACAAAACAAAGAAATAAGTTGAACATTTGCCTCAAAGGAGACTTGCGCCTGAACTTGACGAACATAAAGCCGGATATTCAAGCTTTAACTGAAATCCACCAAGCACAAGGCACCCATTGAAAAGGTAAAATAAACAATAACAAAGTTTTCAAACTTTCATTTATTTTTTCAAATTTTAACTGTCAACTTTCTTAATTCTTCCAGATTCCAATTTAAAAATGAAAACATGTACTCGTTTTTTAAATGACTGTCAATGATCTTAGTTAATTATTTCACTTCTTTGTTCTTAAAAAAATCTGTAAAAAATGTACATTTTAATTTTTTTTTTCTATTTTATTTAAGAGTGACCGGATAAAACTGCTTTGGTTGTTTTTATATACGGTAATAAAATTGTTTAAAATAATAAAACTGCTTTATTATTTACACTCTACTTTAAATTAAAATTAGGCATACAATGAAAATGAAAAGGGGGCGATCGGTGTTAGTCAACCTCCAGAAAGGGAAGATGGGCCACAAAAGGTTGGAAACCAATGCCCTAGACTATACAAACTAAGTCTGAAGGACATGACAAACATTATAGTCGCCTTGACTATACAAACTAAGTCTGAAGGACATGACAAACATTATACTCGCCTTGACTATACAAACTAAGTCTGAAGGACATGACAAACATTATAGTCGCCTTGACTATACAAACTAAGTCTGAAGGACATGACAAACATTATAGTCGCCTTGACTATACAAACTAAGTCTGAAAGACATGACAACAAATTCTAGTCTGTTAGACTAGACCATAAGTCTGATGGACTTATTAATAACGCCTTGATACTTAGAAGATCGAAGAGGTTTTTCCTCGACGATGTGGTGAGACCCACGGTCCAAACTTCGTGGCGAGCTGGTACACCTGTAGGTGATATAGCGGTGTTTCCCTCCTACATTGATACCACGTGGGGAAGTACAATAAGTGAATATGAGCGGCACTCATTATATACGATTTCTCTGACCAAACAGAAATAAGAGGAATAAGGCGTAAACACAGGCAAATGGGAGAGACGGAAAACAAGGAGAGAAAGGAAAAGAAAGAAAAGGGGGAAGGAAAAGACAGAAGTTCCAAGGAACGCCGCAAGAGCAGCAGCGCTTTAGGCTCATGACTTCAATCCCAATCCGGTCCCATCCATTTCAACTATTGGGTGATGCAGAGAGGACGTGTGTGATATTTAACACGCTGGTGTCTCCACCAAACTTGTCGTAATTTCCTTGAAAGCATGGTGATTGTATCCGAGCCCATCCTGTTATGGTAAGTAAGTCTTGAAGGATATTATTGATAAATAAATAAGTTTTAATTTTCTTCTTTAGATTCAGCTATAGTATTTTTCTAAGGACTCGTCAAGTGAGTGTTATTATACACAATTGTAGTATTTTTTTCTCGGATGCATGGTGGCTGTATAACTATCTGAGCCTATCCAGTCATGGAACGTAGTTGTTGAAACATATTATTCCTAAATATGTCAGTTTTAATTCTCTTCTTTGAATTCCGCTATGAAATTTAACATTATTTAGTTTTTTATGTAAGCTCGTGTCAATTTTACATAAATGACATGCTACAGGGCTAGTCAGTCACACCTTACCGTGTGAACTACTATAGTAACAAGGCTATTCGCACCTCACCGTGTGAACTACTATAGTAACAGGGCTATTCACACCTCACCGTGTGAACTACTATAGTAACAGGGTCAGTCACACCTCACCGTGTGAACTACTATAGTAACAGGTCTATTCACACCTCACCGTGTGAACTACTATATTACCAGGTCTATTCACACCTCACCGTGTGAACTACTATAGTAACAGGTCTATTCACACCTCACCGTGTGAGCTACTATAGTAACAGGGTCAGTCACACCTCACCGTGTGAGCTACTATAGTAACAGGTCTATTCACACCTCACCGTGTGAGCTACTATAGTAACAGGGTCAGTCACACCTCACCGTGTGAGCTACTATAGTAACAGGTCTATTCACACCTCACCGTGTGAACTACTATAGTAACAGGGTCAGTCACACCTCACCGTGTGAGCTACTATAGTAACAGGTCTATTCACACCTCACCGTGTGAGCTACTATAGTAACAGGGTCAGTCACACCTCACCGTGTGAGCTACTATAGTAACAGGTCTATTCACACCTCACCGTGTGAACTACTATAGTAACAGGGCTATTCACACCTCACCGTGTGAGCTACTATAGTAACAGGGTCAGTCACACCTCACCGTGTGAGCTACTATAGTAACAGGTCTATTCACACCTCACCGTGTGAGCTACTATAGTAACAGGTCTATTCACACCTCACCGTGTGAGCTACTATAGTAACAGGGTCAGTCACACCTCACCGTGTGAGCTACTATAGTAACAGGTCTATTCACACCTCACCGTGTGAGCTACTATAGTAACAGGGTCAGTCACACCTCACCGTGTGAGCTACTATAGTAACAGGTCTATTCACACCTCACCGTGTGAGCTACTATAGTAACAGGTCTATTCACACCTCACCGTGTGAACTACTATATTACCAGGTCTATTCACACCTCACCGTGTGAACTACTATAGTAACAGGTCTATTCACACCTCACCGTGTGAGCTACTATAGTAACAGGTCTATTCACACCTCACCGTGTGAACTACTATATTACCAGGGCTATTCACACCTCACCGTGTGAACTACTATAGTAACAGGGTCAGTCACACCTCACCGTGTGAACTACTATAGTAACAGGTCTATTCACACCTCACCGTGTGAGCTACTATAGTAACAGGTCTATTCACACCTCACCGTGTGAACTACTATATTACCAGGTCTATTCACACCTCACCGTGTGAACTACTATAGTAACAGGTCTATTCACACCTCACCGTGTGAGCTACTATAGTAACAGGTCTATTCACACCTCACCGTGTGAACTACTATATTACCAGGGCTATTCACACCTCACCGTGTGAGCTACTATAGTACCAGGGCTATTCACACCTCACCGTGTGAACTACTATAGTAACAGGGCTATTCACACCTCACCTTGTGAACTACTATAGTAACAGGGCTATTCACACCTCACCGTGTGAACTACTATAGTAACAGGGCTATTCACACCTCACCGTGTGAGCTACTATAGTAACAGGTCTATTCACACCTCACCGTGTGAACTACTATATTACCAGGGCTATTCACACCTCACCGTGTGAGCTACTATAGTAACAGGTCTATTCACACCTCACCGTGTGAGCTACTATAGTAACAGGTCTATTCACACCTCACCGTGTGAACTACTATATTACCAGGGCTATTCACACCTCACCGTGTGAGCTACTATAGTAACAGGTCTATTCACACCTCACCGTGTGAACTACTATATTACCAGGTCTATTCACACCTCACCGTGTGAGCTACTATAGTAACAGGTCTATTCACACCTCACCGTGTGAACTACTATAGTAACAGGTCTATTCACACCTCACCGTGTGAGCTACTATAGTAACAGGTCTATTCACACCTCACCGTGTGAACTACTATATTACCAGGTCTATTCACACCTCACCGTGTGAGCTACTATAGTAACAGGTCTATTCACACCTCACCGTGTGAACTACTATATTACCAGGTCTATTCACACCTCACCGTGTGAGCTACTATAGTAACAGGTCTATTCACACCTCACCGTGTGAGCTACTAGCTCTTTTTACGATATTGGGGTGTACTACAATATGAATGAAAACACACGCGAGATATTCAATGTATTTGATTACTAAGTAAAGAAAACAAAAGACATACAATTATATACAAATCTATAATAATAGTTCCACACTCATTTATTTACTCAAATGGTCATATCTAACTAGATACATTAATAAGTAGATGGAACACACTACTACAGACAAACACTTAATATAATTACTAAACGAACACATAAATGATAACTACAAGTAATTAATTAAGTATTTAAATGAAAACTTAATCAAGAGAGCTGTAGCTTCAGGGTAGTCTATGATACTAAGTTTCCCCAGATCTTCTATTGGATAGTTAATACAAATAAATATTAAAGGTTTATATATTATTGTAAGTTAAAAACAATTCTGAAAGTGATCAAACTACATAATTGCTTTTTTCACGAAGAAAATATTATTTAGATATTTCCCTTTCCTTTTTGAGTTTCACCTCACTTTGACCAAATATATTTGTTTGTGGTTGTTATCACTCCGTTCAGAATCTCACCCCTCCATCTCTACTCCAGAGGTACAACTATTAAGGTTCAGATGGATACCTACGATATAAGGACGATAAAGTTGTTTACTCTATTGCTTAGAAAATATGCATAGTAACAATATGCGGGTTTTTGTATTATATTAAACTAGTAAATTTAAAATGAACTAAATTAATAAAAAAAGTTACAAGTTAATACTTACTTTTTTTTACAATAAGACATAATTTCTATTAGATTAAAATAAAATAAAACATGAAATATAAGAATATAATTTTGAAGTTATATTATTATAGAGAATAAGATAATGTTCTATGATACATGACACATATTTATAATACAATAATTACAACAAAATTTGATATTTTCAAATTAAATCATGTCTAAACTGTTGAAAAAGTTCAGTAGCTCGCTGGTAGATTGTTCTGTCCCTCTCCTCCCCAATCCCTTTGTTGGCATTCACTTTATTTCCATATTTTTTTCTAAAAACCCCCTTACTCCCCCTTCCCTTAACTCATTTATAACCTGTTCGGGGGAAAACCCTTTACGTGACACTAATTGTCCGTCACCTCCAAACCTGAGCTATTGAAAAGTTCCCTGTGATGTATTTGTATGATCTATGTTAAAAGTTTTTTATAGAATAAACTTGAGGTTTAGCTTATAAATAATTCGCAAAAACAGTGTTTCCTTGATTAGATAAAACCTATTTGTATAACATTGGTTTTGTGAGAAGAGAGAGATGGAAAGGATTGCTATAAATAGTTTTATTCATGTTTAATAGACGAACAAGACCTTTTACCACTTATAGCAGAATTAATTTTGAAGATACTAAGATTCAGTGGCGTATCCAGGAGTTTACTTAAGGGAGGGTGGGCATGTGTGTCATAGCTATTATTTCTATCCCCTGAAAATATTCATCAAATTATTTTGGTTAAAACCATATTTTTTAGACAAATTACACACACACACATGTATATACAGGTTGTTAAAAAAATGGGGTTCACAAATTATGGATCTTGTTGTACACATTAACATGAGTAGAATGATTTTAATGATGTTACATGACCTCTAGTTGTGTTGATACGTCGGTAAACTCTAATAATAATAGTAATAATAATAATAATAAAATATAATAAAATTGTCTTAGAAATTATATGTCCACAAACCTGTAAAGGCCATTTTGTATTTTAGTAATAACAAATAAATGTTACACAGAATTTCTCTCGCTTTCATCTTGAGATAGACATTTACTAAAAACTTGTTATTATTTGTGAAATGAAATAATATACACTGTTACTTACTCTGTGCAGGGGTGGCTTAAGGCCTTGCGAACCAGGTGACTGACTGGGGCACCAGCTTGAGGGGGCTTCAAACAGGGCTAGACATGACCTAACGTAGCCTGGGCGGGATATGAAAATAGTCCCCAAACCTAACGTAGACAAGGCGTGATAGTGGAGTTGCTAAGCTTAACAAACGTTTAATTTTTGAAACTAACATGAAATTATATTCTTATTATAATTTTGTGGTGATAAAATAGAATCTAGTGCCTCTTAAAAAGTTATTTTACATTTGCCAGCTTGAAATAAAGGCGCCCTAAAACTTTTTTTTTGCAATTATAACGTAAACTGTTCATATTTTCAAAGTGTTTATTAAATTTATAATAAAGAAATAGAGGATGACATTGTCTACAAAACAGGTTCTTATAGTTTTATTTGTAATCCTAACAGTGTTTGTACAATCTCGAAGTGAAACATTTAACGTATGTTGAACATTTGTGGAGTTTCCATTTCAACTATTTTCCTATCACAGCCAGGCTATGTTAGGTTTGGAGTTGTTAGGTTTGGGGACTATTTTCATATTTTCCGAGAGTACCATCATCATAAGAAATGTAGTAGCTGGCAGCTAGCAGAAGATTTAAGAACTGCCAAAAGAAAAACAAAATTAAAAATAATTTTTTTTGTGAAAGTTTTGACTGCCAAAATTTATAATAAATCAACATATTATGGGCATTGCAAATGGATACATGAGATCTGATCTGTTAACTTCTGCTAGCTGTTTGTTACCTACACTCCTACGGTGAATGGACTATATTATCCACCGGTTACGTAAAGAGGCGCCAAAAAGCAATACCACCCGTGCGCGAAATGTACCTTAGGCCACCCCTGATTCTATGGCATTAGGAACTAGGAACACTGTTACAGAAAAATTGAGAAAAGAGAAACATCTTTGTCAACCAAAGAGCATAAGAATCAAATCTATTTTCAAAAATCTGTATTAAAAACAGTGATGTAGTCTTAAATTTAGCAGTGCCTGAACGCAAGGTGGTAGCAACCCCAAAGTTGAAGTGGGGTTTTGGGACCCCAACCGCCGTAGGCGAAAGGCTTGCACAAACATAAATGCCTGATTACTAAAGCAGAAACTTACTTAAAGCACTTGCCCTAAAATTCCAGGAACTCGCATATAGCACTGTAAATTTCATCAGAACGTATTGATTAATTGTATGAAAAAACTTTTAACATAATATTGATATAAAATCAATTAGTTAACTTGGAATTGCAAAGTACAAAACCTTACTAAAAAAATATTTCGAACATTTTCCCACGAAGAGCAGTGCCAGAACGGCGTTCCCCCGCGTTCCCACTCCACTACACCCCTGATTAAAAAGTATATATTGTACCGTGGATAGACTAGCCCAGCACCAACATCTTTACACTCACCCTATTCAACAGACATGCTGGGGTCTCGTACAATAACATCGATCACGCCACGGAACGACCTTGTTCATTCTCACCACGGATGACTGTGTATTGGAAGTCGGCGGTTTATTCAAGTGTTCTGCTGACTAGAACTAGCCGTTTAAAGCGCGCATGCGCGAGGTGGCCATTCTAAGTGGATCCCTGTGCCTCGTGCGCCCGAGGTCTCTCCCACCCCCTTGACTGTGTGTCTCGATGGCGCTGTGCAAGACGAAGACTACCTGATTGGATATTTGTGACGGCTCTATGATGTCATTCTTTCCTCCCACGTTTCCCTCACTGAGCAGAATCGAATATAAGCTTGTATCTAGCAATGTAAGGCACTCGAAAATCCTCCCAATTTCCCACGACCAGCACAATCACTCACAACTCACCATCATACCTTAAGCACACCCCCCACATCCAAGAAAAGAAAATCCTCCCCAATTCCGAGACCCAGCGCAATCACTCACAACTCACCATCATACCTTAAACACACCTTCCCACATCCCAAGAAAAGAAAATCCTCCCAAAGTCCCACGACCCACACATCACAAATTGCACTCAAAGGGTAATTTACTAATCCAAGTGTAATTCTCTTACAGCCTCATTTCATCTGTTTCATTTCATAGGTATTAATTTCATTCACGAGGTTAAGAGTCACGACAGTGACTCGGTACTCAAACAACAAATCAGCCCTTTCATAGACAACCTGGCGTGGCATAACTGTCAAGTCAGATGTTCTATGTCGGCAACAGCCGAAAGCGTAAGGCACTCTTTGACACCATTTAGTTGTAAGGCACACTTGGGCGCTATGTAGGCCCTAGGATTATTATAAGTAAGTTGGTGTGAAGGAAGGAAATTAATCTTAGGCCACGATCAAGTAGATTTCAGGCTAGGATTATAATCATAGCGTATATTTGGTAAATTATTGAAAAATGAAGGGAATTAAACTTAGGCCACGTTCATCCTTTATTCAGGTCAGGGTTCTAATCATGGTTAAAGGAAGCCTGTCTGTCCGGAGTGGTTAAGAGTATGTTTATTTATTGGGGATTCGCAGTCAGCGAACAGTCAGATGACTTTAATTCTTTGTTGCTATGTTTACTATCTTGGGGGACATATTAGACGTTAGTTTATTTATAATGTTAACTTACAGATGGCTTTAATCTTATGTTGCTTTGAGTCCATTCCTTTGGGTGAATAGTGAGGTCTACGAACTATTGGAACCTCCCAACACATATGTTGTTTCTGACATTAGCGATCAAACTGTTGAAAGCTTATAATTGCGTATGTCTCTGACATTATTATTGATGTAACGGCAAGTAATGGTTACAGATTTTCCCTTTTTCGAGATTGTTATTTTATACATAGGGAAGTAAGTACATTTATACCTTGTTTAGTCTGGTCATATTTATAAAGGGCGGCTCTACTGTCAAACGCCAAATATGATATCCTGTTGTAATTTCATTAACGTAAGGGGCATTGCCTTGTTTGTTATATCGGAGAATTGATATTTTCTCCAAGTCTAATATACCATATTGTATAGATTATTCAATGTTAATATCCATTCTAATAAACTAGCCGTTGGGCCATATATGTTACTTACGCTGCGTTCTTGTGTGTCCCCTGTCTTACTCATGGTATTTTCCCTTAGGCTTAGCCGTAATAACTTTGGGTGAGACAACGAGTGGTTGGGCTTGCAGAAAATAGATCAATAAAGGTCCCTGGTGATTACTTTTCTTTTAATATTGTAATATTACAACTCACTATCTGTGGCGGTTGGTTGGAACTTGAGCGGTACAGCTAAGGTACTGACCCCACAGGTGAGCGGTTGAGCTTCCCCCACTCTGCTTCACAGGGATATATATATTTCTCTTTTTGATCATTTTTCTCAAATTGTTGTTTTTTGTGTTACAAGCCCGTTCTACGCCATGGATCAGACGCCGCTGGACACACCTGAAACACTTGGCAGCAAATCACAAGTTTACAAGCTGAACCAAGAGACGTTAATTGCGAGGCTCTTGGGTCGAGGGATAGCGGTTGACCCGCAATCCATGTTCGTGAATTGAGGACCATGCTGTCTCGGGAGTTGGGTGAGAAATATCCATTAAATTCTGACATTGATAATAGTGATGCATCTCATAAGGGGGTAACTAGGAATAGAGAGGTTTCAATGGCCGATGTTTATAGGCAGGCCCCATTAGATTCTGGGGGAAACACGTTGCCCTCTAGGAACCCACTTTCTAGTAATGTTATTGTTGCTTCAGACGGTTCATGTGATTATAGGACTCGGTCCAAAGTAGTCAGCGATTGGTTGAATCGCATTCCCCTCTGTGATGGGCAGAACAGTTCTGCGTTGTTCGCTTTCCTGTTGGAAGTAAACAAAGTCCACAAATTGCGTCTCGTTGAGGATTCTGAAATATTAGTGTTATGTCTCGGGAAAACATCAGGGTTCTTAACACACCTTATCTCTGAGGGGGATTAGTCAGGGAATCCCGTGGGTTATTGTGAAATATAACATATTTGACTCTCTAGTTTCTAGAAGAGAAAGGGAGCGTTTGTGTTCGGAGTTCGTATATCACTTCCAACTTCCTCACAAGTCTCTCAGGATATTTATTCTCTCAGTGTTGGAAGCAGCAAGCATCCTCAATTTAAACCTCAATGAATCCCAAATTGTAGAAATCATTCTTGAAAATGTATCGTCTCATACTAAGAGACATTTTGTGTTTTCGCAACTGCTGCGTTCTTTTTTGGAGTTGTACTCTCTGGCTTCCAAAATTGAGGGATCGCTTTTAGCTGAAAGGGAATATTTTGATAAGCACCCTATTACTATTTAAAAACCCTCCACTTCGTCAATCACCTTGGGAGAGAGGTCAAAAAAATAACGTTAGTCAGCTTATGTATACTCGGACACCCCCTGTTTGTAAGAGACCTTCTGGACAACCAGGAGGGAATAGTAGTCGCGACCTATCTCGAGTTAGATGTTTTGGTTGTAAGCAATTAGGGCATCTCCGATATCAATGTCCGGCGGAAACGAGTGACGTGTAACCCAGGAGTGGTCAGGCTACACGACGGGATAATAATAAACCACTCGAGGCCCCTGTCCCCATGGTCAAATTTAGTATTGGGTCGAATCACGGTACACTTTAGTCGACACAGGCGCTAACGCGTCTTTCATTAATGCCGAGTTTCTGAGTAATATCAGTAGTGGCAAGCTCAAAGGTGACATTGAAATAAATAGGTGTACTCCCGCGCGTTTGTGTTAGGTAACGGAAGTTGTATTGTTATTGACAGATTTGTTTATCCTGCTCTCAAAATAGATAGTTTTTCTTGGAAAAGAAAGTTATATGTTGTAAGCAAACTAGTGTGCGATGTTATATTAGGCATTGACTTTTTGTGGGTAACAAGAGGTATCATATATTTAGGCTCGGGACATTTAAGTTTTGGATTTAATTCTCAAGTTAGAGTTCCTTTATGTCTAAGTTCTAGGCCCATATGGGGCAGTCACTTAGGAAGTGATGAAGATCGCGTTCATAGTTTGATTAGCAAATACTCGGGATGTCATAACACCCGTCTGGGGAAAATGTGACGTGCTCCCCTATGACATCGTGGTCATGGATGAGATTCCGGTTAGGTCGGTCCTTACTCTTGTAACCCCCCAAAAATGAAAATATTTCGTGAGCTGATAGAGGACTTAGATCATAGGGAGTGATTAGGCCGTCTAAATCTCCTTATGCTAGTCCGGCTTTTATTATTCCGAGGAAGGGACAAGGGCATAGGTTGATTTGTAGACTATAGAAAGGTAAATAAAAAAATCCAGTTTGACCCGTACCCCATGCCTAGCGTAGAA
The DNA here is from genome assembly GCA_039000515.1 of Timema cristinae. Taxonomy (NCBI): domain Eukaryota; kingdom Metazoa; phylum Arthropoda; class Insecta; order Phasmatodea; family Timematidae; genus Timema; species Timema cristinae. The sequence continues at coordinate 45,570 of JBCFYV010001625.1, forward strand.
AGCGCGTTCCAACATCTAGGGGGCGCTAAAGTATATAGTCTCATTGATTTGAATGCCAGTTTTTTACAATGCGCACTCACCGAGCGGTCAAAGAAATATACGGCATTCGTCACACTTGGCAACTATACGAGTTTAATCGTGTGCCGCTGGGAGCTAGTATCGGTGGCCAGACCTTAAGCCGTGTTCTGGATCATATCTTCTCAGACTTAAATAATAAATTTGTTTTTAATAATCTTGATGATATCTGTGTGTACAGTAATTCTCTTGATGAACATCTCGAGCACTTAAATATTGTACTGAGCCAATTACGTGAGGCGGGACTGACTGTGAACCCTGACAAAGTCACGTGGGCCAAACAATCCATCAAGTATCTTGGATATATTATCTCCAATGGGAATATGCTGGTTGTCACCGAAAGGGTGAAACCCATTGTTGACTTTCCCACAGCCCAAAAAACTTGAAGGGTGTGATGCGTTTCATAGGCATGTGCGCTTACTACGCACGGTTTATCCGCATTTTCTCCGAAATTACCGCCCCCTTAAATTTCTGAAAGAAAAAAGGTGTAGCATTCGTCTGGGGAGAGAAACAATCCCGTGCTTTCAGAACTCTTAATAGCAAGTTAATCAGCCCGAGGTTTTGCACATGCCTGATTTTTTCTTTTCCGTTCCTCCTTCATGTTGACGCTTCTTCTGTCACCCTAGGCGCAGTTTTGTTCAGAGAACTGCAGACGGTATTCGTCCCGTGGCTTTCGCCAGAAAAACCTTGTCCCAGGCCGAGCAGAAATACAGGTGCTTTTGAAAAAGAATGTCTTTCCTGTGTTTTTGGCGTCGAGAAGTTTACTGACTATTTAGAACAGCGCGAGTTTGAATTATACACAGACAATATGGCGTTGTCATGGATGTGACGGCACTAAGCATTAGGAAAGATTGGAAGTGGGTGCTACGCCTATCGAAGTACAAGTTCAGCACGCATCACGTTCCTGGGAGGAATAACATGACTGCGGATGCCCTGTCTCATATGGTGGAAGATCTGGAGCCAATTGAGAATGAAAATATTGGACAGCCATTCTGTGTTATCCGTTCCATCCCTGAGTCGTTCGTGTCTATTCTGGATATCAGAGAAATGACCCGTGGTGCTCAGAAATGTTAGAGAAAATAAATAAGGGAGATGAGGTGGCACCTTATTCTATATACAAAGGGCTTCTTGTAGTGTCTAATGGGAAAGGAAAGATTCCTCTTTATTGTATTATTGGTTAAAAAAGCAATATTGGGGTTATACTCTTTGATAATATTTGTGAAGCGATGAGTTTTAGGACCAGTGTAGGTGAATTTAACCCATTTGCTCTTTTGATTGATATATTTTGGTTATCATTAGTGAGGGTGGTTGAGAAATTATTAGACCCTAGTTTGTTTTTTTGTTTGTTTAAGAGTTTTAG